>JAXCGZ010004097.1:0-12500 GCA_037179515.1 Halocaridina rubra
AGAGAGAGAGAGAGAGAGAGAGAGAGAGAGAGAGAGAGAGAGAGAGAGAGAGGTAAACCAGAGGCGTAAGAAATGTTCTTGTATTCAGTAATGCACGAAAGTCGAGGAAAACTGAAAGGAAAATTGTCTGGAAATAACGTGGAAATGGTAACGAAGAAAAAAAAAATATGAATAATAAAGATCATTTCAGCCTTTTCAATCTCAGTCCCGCTTATATTCAACTTTATATCTGACTCAGCAAAAAATAAATTTTATCATTTAATATAAAAAAAGACATGTTTTATCATACCAGTCCATATTAAATCACACCAACATCTTAAAGGCCCTATTTCTTAAACAGTGTAAACCTAGGATACCATATTCTTAGTTAGCTAGACACACACAAATGGATTTCATAAACGCATCTGATGCGGTTCTATGTATAGCTATGATCCCATGTGTGATCCTAGCCAACTAACAATATGATATAATAGGTTTACACTGTTTAAGAAATCGGGCCAAAAAAAAAAAAGTTCAAGAGCCGGGTAAATTATATAATATTTTTATAATGATTACATCCTAAAAAGTAACAGTAATAAGCTTTGCAGTGTAATTATCGTCTTCAAAATCAAATGGCGAGTAGAAAAAAACAAGAGCTGAATGAGGGATTATTCACACGGATAACCACTCAGCTAGACTTGATTGAGGCTGTTCTTGTACTGTACGAGTATTTTGTCCAAATCGTCTTTCGTCTCCTCTCATCCTTTCCCGAATCTCACAATCTTTTTGATACATTAGCTCCATCTTGTCGTGCATGCATATTTTCTATTGCTATTGTGGGTGCCTAATTATATTTGGTTCACTGTGGTTTTCTACATATTTTTAAGTCTTATAATCGAAATTAATCCAACATCATTTTGAATTTAGCGATATTACGGGTTAACATTATTTGTTCATTCCAGGTTTTTTTATTACATCTCATTAAAGTGATTTCATATTTTATTTATATATTCAGGGTAATCTTTGCCCAACTTTTTCTCTTGCCATATTCATCTTGCCTTGTGTCGTTTTTCCAACTTTAGCCAAAACTTTATTAACTCCTTTCAGAGATTCCATAACTGAATCCTTACTTTATTTAGGTATTTGCAAGAGGTTACGTGCACCAGCAGTCTATGGATTATATAGAAATTTTGCGTTTATGATAATTATTGAAGGTATTATATTTAATGTGAAGTTGGAGAGGTCCAAGACATAGTTCTTTCCACATTATAGATTATGATTACAATACGGAAACAACAGTCTCATTTGATGTACTTTTTAAATTTTGTTTTCATATTAAAATGTATTTTTAACCCCAAAATTTCCTTAGAGATATTCACGATGAGATTAAATCCCAATCAGGAAAAGACTTAGAGAAAAAATATATGAAAAGACACGATTAAAAACACTATTTGAGTTATATCTTCTAAATATCCCATTTACAATGCTTAGCATTTCAGCAAACCTTCACCAAGTCACTCATATAGACAAACACGTGTCCTGACCCATCATAAACATGCCAAGCTTTACAATCAAAACGTGTCAGGGGTCAGGACAACAAGATTCAGTAATCTCATTACAAGTTAAAGGAAGGCGGGGGTGTGACCAACTTCCTATGTATGATGTTCCAATGGCCACCTCACCTAACAGGTTTAGGGTCTTAAAAACCTTCATGAAAGATGGAAAAACACCAAAAGAGTTCCAAGGCAACATCAACACCTGGGAAAAATAACAGATGTTTTCTTAAGGTCTTATTTACCTTTATGTCGACATCCATCATCATCATCTCCCTCATCATCATAATCATCATCATCATCATCATGATTATCATCATCATCATCATCATCATGATTATCATAATGCTGCCTTTACATTTTTATTTTCTGTATATTTGAAGGACATAAGTGACACACTGAAAGTTTAACAACTGTTACATTCTCACATGTATGTCGCACTCGCATAGCATGGGAACTTAATTTTTTTAAGTTGAAATCTACTCCTTTATTATACCAGACAAATGCAAGCTCATATTCTTGTGTGTGCGTATGTGTGTGTGTGTATTTGTGTGTGTGTGTGTGTGTGTGTGTGCATACATGCTCACACACGCACTCACACACACACACACACACACACACACACACACACACACACACACACACACACACACACACACACACACACACACAAACACACACACAAACACACACACACTATATATATATATATATATATATATATATATATATATATATATATTCACAAATATCTGCACTTAAATACTTATAAAAGTTAGCTACAAATAAAATATGAAAAGACGGAGTGCTGAGATATTTCAGACTGTACTATAATCCATTTCCAGAGCTATTGAGTTGCTCTGAAGATGGATTAAAATACCGTTTAAAGATCTCAGAACTCCATCTTTTCATTTATCCTTTGTTGCTTACCTCAGTTAAACTGTGTCACGTGGTTATATTTTCTTGATATCTGGTCTCATATACTCATGTAACTATGTACGCATACGCACAACACACATGTATATATATATATATATATATATATATATATATATATATATATATATATATATATATATATATATATATATATATATATATATATATATATATATATATATATATATATATATATATATATATACGTAGATATATATATATATATATATATATATATATATATATATATATATATATATATATATATATATATATATATATATATATATATATATATATATATATATATATATATATATATATATATATATATACATATATATATATATATATATATATATATATATATATATATACACACACACATATATATATATATATATATATATATATATATATATATATATATATATATATATATATATATATATATATATATATATATATATATATATATATATATATATATATATATATATTCTTTTATTTAAACTTTCTCCTTCCAAGAATCTCCTCTTGCTGTCACATATTTAGATTTCTTTTTATATATATTTCATAATCTATTTGAAAATGTCTTGGAATATAATTTTTTGTTGTTGAGTATGACATTATCTATCCTTCATTTGACGTGTATTGTAAATAATTTCAAACCAAGGCTATCATGTGCTGATGCATATGCTATGTGTCCAAATCACATGAATTAATAAACATGCATTTATTTGTAATATTCAATGCATGAGTATAGCTTTCTGTGTGGTATTTTCATTAAGAAAATTAAAAGTTTTGAAGATTGTACAAATGCAGTGTATATTTCTCCTTTAATTACATTGCAACCAGGCTACTCGCCTATTATTATTTCTTGAAAAGTTTTTTTCTTCTATTTTTTATTTTCATTTTTTTCTTCAGCCATATTTTATCCTGTTAGATATTGTGTTCACCAACGATGAATAGATTAAATACTTAGATTATAGATTAAAATTATTTCAATTTTTGTGGTAGGTCTAGCTCTGCTAAGAGGTAATTTACCTTAGATATGTGATATAAAATTGCTATAATATTTAAGTTACAGAAATGTTATCTGCAGTTATTCAGGTTTTCATGCAAAACACTTGTACTTTTTAACTAGAATCAATTGTTTATATATGATTTTTTCTTTATCACTGTTTGTTTTTTACGTAATTAGCAAAGGTGTTTTCTTTAATTATTAGGTTTAAACAAAGCATTGAATATAAACCTGTCTTCATTTTATATAAAAACAAACTAAAGGCGATATTCATTTTTTTTCTATTCATATAATTTGCTATTTAACGTTATCAGAGTTATAATATTTCACAGATTGCATTGTCCCTCAGGTTAAGTTTAGAGTAATATTAAACTATCTTCATAAATGAATCTTCATAATATTCAGAACCATATAAATAATTCAGTTATCGTGATATAACGCCAATGAAAACTCTTGAGCTGTATATATGCTATTTATCTCTCTATATAGCTATCGAGGTGCCATATCACCCAAGGACATTGGAAATAAGGGAGTGCCACTCATTCAGCTTTCCTTGGTTTGATATTTGCCTTAGTAGTTGGTGGCTAATTGAAATCTCACCTAAGTGCCAAACACACCTTGAGTTTGCCAAATAATCTGGTGTTGCACCTTCATCACTATTGACCCGGAAGCTTCTTTACTGACTACTCCACTCCAGTTTTTAACTAATATTGGGAGGTATCTCCCACACGAAGGAAATGCCTTCATAACATCTTTTGTCTAGTTCAGTCCATATGCCGAGATGGTTGCCCAGCATTTGTCTGCTTAGATCCTCAAAATTGGATTGAATTTTAATAATACTCTTTCTTATCATGACTGATAAGGACAGCTTACACTTGTATTTCGGATCCTCTGCATAACATTTAATAAAAACAAATTTTTCCTACTGCTATAGTTCAGGGACTGGAGGAAGACACTACTTTTCAAATGTTATAAACCGTAACTAGCGTTCTTCCTCTCTATATGTAATCTGATATCGACTTATCTGTTCTTAAAGTTAAGAACTAATTATTCTCATTGTAAGGAAAACAAATATGGTGATGATGCCGATAATAACGATACTGTATCGAGTGTTATTATTACTACTTTATTATTAACATTATTGTTAACATATTTATTACAGCATTATTATTATCTATGAAATTTACATTTAATTTAACTGTATGTATTACCCTCTTACTTATTAGTTCAATTACATGTCTACTTATAAGTTACTTTTACTTCTAGAAGAATAACCATTGTACAAAAATGGGAATAAATGTTTGTTTTTTTTGTTTGTTTGTTCTTTTTTCTAGCGGATAAACGTGAGTTTAAGTGCAATCAAGCGTGGTCTCGGTCATTCTAATGCACGTGTTTTATATTACGTAACTGAGTAGCTTCTATTTATTTTTCTTTACGTAGAAGGGACGACACTCTGACCTTACAATGGTACACTTTCATTTATTTTGTTTTCAGTGTATGCATAAAATGGAGGTAGTAGCAATAATATAATAATAATAATAATAATAATAATAATAATAATAATAATAATAATAATAATAATAATAATCATAATAATAATAATATTGATAATAATAATAATAATAATAATAATAATAATAATAATAATAATAATAATAATAATAATAATAATAATAATAATAATAATAATAATAATAATAATAATAATAATATCATGTGGCCATAGCTGCTCTTAATTGTTCTAAATGATTTCAGGAATGATATCGTTATTATATACAACAATCTCTAGTAGAATAAAAGCTTATAGTCAATTGTAAATTACACTAGAGCAAATTATACACAAGTATTTCATAAACATTGGCTTCCCCTCTCCTTCTCCGAGGGAAAGATGTTCCACTAGGAAGTGAAATAAAATCTGACCCCTCGACGCTTTTCCCCTTTTAATTTTGCTAAATCCCAAGAAAGCTCTTTCTTCCATTTTTGCTTAATCTGCATAAATCTCTGTTATCCCATTCCTCTCTCTCTCTCTCCTCTCTCTCTCTCTCTCTCTCTCTCTCTCTCTCTCTCTCTCTCTCTCTCTCTCTCTCTCTCTCTCTCTCTCTCTCTCTCTCTCTCTCTCTCTCTAAAATCTATATCTCTACCTATTTCTCTGACTCTCACTTTTTCTGCAATACACACACACACACACACACACACACACACACACACACACACACACACACACACACACACACACACACACACACACACACACGCACCCAACATGGGAGACTTATTAGGAAGCTGCACACAATGGCTAGAATTGGTGGAAATGTTTTGGAATGGATAAAAACTTACTTAGAAGGAAGGGAACAGAGGGTTAGAGTAAGACACTCAGTGTCTGAATGGAGAAGAGTTAGTAGTGGAGTTCCACAGGGTTCAGTTTTAGGGCTACTTTTGTTCCTTGCATATGTAAATGACCTACCAGAGTCTATAAATTCATTCATGAATATGTTAGCAGATGATGCAAAGATTGTGAAGAAAGTAAAAAACGAGAACAATGGTAGAGAACTTCAGGAGGATCTAAATAATCTGCATGAGTGGTCAGAAAAGGGGCTAATGATATTCAATACTTCAAAATGTAAGGTAATGAGAATGGGTACAAGTGCAAGAAGGCCCAAGCTTGACTACTCGGTGGCTGGAGTACAACTTCAAGAGACAGAAAATGAGAGAGATCTAGGAGTAAATATACTGGCAGATTTGTCTCCAGAAATACATATAAATGGCATAGTAAGAGCAGCATATGCATTATTATCAAATATAAGGGTAGCCTTCAGGCACATGGACAAGGAAATGTTCAGAAATATTTATGTAACCTATGTGAGGCCAAAACTCGAATATGCAGCCCCCTTTTGGAATCCGCACTTGAAAAAGCACATAGCTAAGCTTGAAAAAGTTCAAAGACATGCCACGAAACTAGTGCCAGAAATACGCAATCTCAGTTATGATGAGAGGCTGAGGGAATTAGACTTACCATCACTCGAAGCTAGAAGAGTGAGGGGGGGATATGGTGACAGTCTTTAAATTCCTTCATGGTTATGATAGAGTAGATAGGGATCGGTATTTTCATATGGCTGGGTCTAGAACTAGAGGTCATAGTTTAAAGCTTCGTAAGAAAACTTGTTTGCAGGATGTAAAGAAATACTTTTTCAGTGTAAGAGTAGTTGATAATTGGAATTGGCTAAGCGAGGAGGTAGTTAATGCTATCTCAATCCATAGTTTTAAGGACAAGTATGATAAGTATCACTAAGTATAAAATGGAACCGATGAGGAGACGGGAAGATACGAGCTTTGGGCTCTTTCCCGTAAACACAATTAGGTAACTACAACTAGGTAATTACACACACACACACACACACACACACACACACACACACACACACACACACACACACACACACATATATATATATATATATATATATATATATATATATATATATATATATATATATATATACATACATATGAAAATCACATTATTTAAATTATCTATAGTCTTCTGCCTGGAGACTTGTGACTTTGCAATAAATCTAATATTATATTCTTTATGGGTTGTAGTGCCTATTTTATTTTATTTTTTTTATTGTAAGTTAAATGCCAACTATAGCAAGCAAAATGTATACTATTTTAAATATAATTCATCTCCTCAAAAATTGAAGAAAATAAGGGGATCTGTTTTAATACTATGATCAAAGTGAAAAATGGCTGAACAAAAGATTTTCGGTTATTTTTTCGAATCGATCCGAAATGTCTGATATATAATCTATACCTGGATGGTTTTTAATTAGCAAAGCAAATTCAAGAATGAATAGGTAACATCTACCAAAAGCCTCCTTTCATTTGAGAATCCATTTTAAACAGTCAATATCAATTTGGGTTTTATGGCATTTCTGCAAAGTTGATGAATGTACCAAAACACGTGTTATTTCTACAATTGATAAAGGTTTCTAGGGCGTATGTATGGGAAACTATGGACAGAATAGTGATAAGGGCATGTGTCACTCATTAAGTAATGGGGGTGAATCTGAAATAGGTCTATAAAAGTCAGTGCCCTGCGGCCCGTCTTTTAGACTTCAAAATGAAGACTCTTCTTGTGTTAGCATCTTTCCTTTTGTTGGCTGCAGCGCTTCCCACCCCAAAGAGTTTTCTTCATGGGTAAGGTGGCATCTCGTTTTTTATTTTTTTTAATGAGTGTGACATCGGGACAGGCAAGATAATTGCCCCCATCAATAAAGGCACGGGCACGAAAAAATCATAAGAGGAAGAAAAAGTAAAAGGTTAAGGACAAGACAGAGATGAGGTAATGATGAAAGAATAGTCGGAGTTGCGAGGACCTAGAGAAATATTGTGCTAAGTGGTGAGATTTTTTTCTTAAAAGACAGCGTAATAAGTCATATATATTGTTTCAATAAACCAGTGCGAAGAATACAATATTTGAAAAACATCCCTTCATGTAATATCATTAAACTCAACAAATAGAGCATAAATATGTAAACATTTTTAAATCCAATATGGATCTTGTTTACCTATAGCCTATCTGTTCTTCTTCTATTTCTCTCGGGTACTTTAGTTACTTTACATCTATTTATCTTTCATATGATTTCTTGAAACCAAATTCTATAATTCATAATTGTTTTTATATTGATTCAAGTTTCTCAGCCTTATAGGTATGACCTAGGTCATATCAATAGTTCATTTGAATTCTCGCTAACTGTAATTTTTATAGAGAAAGTCAAAGCTATTTCTTTAAGCATCAGAGTTGATATTACAATACTTTTCAAAATTTAGTGGCCAGAAATATCTAAGTATTTGAAGTATAAAGGAACCATATTCTCAGATTTGAAGTTTACAAAGTAGATATTCTGGAATTCCACATCAAAACTATATATTTTTTAGTGTGTTCAGAAAGCAAATTCTCATATAAAAGACGTGAATTTTATAATAATAAAAAAAAAAAGAATTACGACAAGGACATGGAAAAATGTAAATGATTCCAGATCTGTAGTTACAGTTTAGATGTAAATGCAATATGGCTCTCTTAAAAGTGCCATATGGACAGTATCTATAGATAATTAATTGAATATTACTTATGATAATCATCTCACAATCATATCTCCTGCTTCTCACATTGCGACAAGAATTGGAATAAGTACAAAATAATACATTCAAAGTAACTAGTGATAGACCTTTGTCAAAATCTCCATATTATATGTACTTATCAGTGTCTCTAATATGAATGACGTTATGAAACCACAACTATCTCTCTACCATTCAAGCATTTGGCATGCAGGATTTTACTGGACAATCATTTCTTTCCAATGAAAGTTTAAAAGTTTGCAGTTATTTCCAGATTTTATAAAATTAATACCAAATTAATGCCTGTAAAACAGAGCAATAATGCTAGATTTTTTTTTATTTCATGCAAACACATAATTACAATATAATATAACTTCCTGCAAATAGGCTATCTATCAATTTTCTGACTTTTGGTATTTAATCGGCTTTGTAAGAGCAAAATTTAAGTTTTTATATTTTCCGAGAAATGTTTAGGTTCAAAAACAGAAATTGGTTTGGAAAATACACATTTATTTCATTTATAGGGCACAGGTTTTCCGCGTAGTGCCGAAGACTGAAGGTCAGATCCACTACCTCAGCGGTCTCATCAAGTCGGACCATTATGATTTCTGGACAGAGCCTAGAGCAATTGGTAAAGTGAAATTTTTCATATTTTGACTTGAAAGTTCACATAAGTTACATTTGTCCTTTGCAATCTTGCAGAGCTACTATTTGGCAAGTGAATACACACTTAAGATTTTTCAATACATACATACATATATATATATATATATATATATATATATATATATATATATATATATATATATATATATATATATATATATATATATATATATATATATATATATATATATATATATATATATATATATACTTAAACACCATCTTAATGTAGCTAACTAATTGCTTCATCTTAAGGACTCATCATCAACATTAAACAAAAGATTAAGGTAAAGATACACGCAGTTCTATTAGAACGTATCTGCTGTATGCACAATTTGCAAATTCTACATAATCTGAATTTGTGCATTTAAATTATTTTACTGCAACATTTTATTTACTAATGTGGGGAATATTTAGGAAATCTTTACCTAACTTTTGTATGCACTTATTTACTATATTATTGGCGTTTAATTTTAGGGAAACCTGTTGATATCATGGCGAAAGCCTTCCACATTCCCCAGTTGAAGAGCACTCTTCTAAAACTTGGATTAAAATACGAAATTCTTGTAAGCAACGTTGCTCAACAAGTTGAAGCCCTCCACATGGCTAATGAGAAGGCGCGTGCTAAGGGCACCAAAGCAATGGACTGGACATCATATCATACATACGATGAGGTAAGGATTCCAGCTGGAATATACTATACCATATTTAGCTTCTCACTGAGTAACTTCCAGTTATATAACATGAACTATAACAGTGTCGCGACCATTCAAGATTTCAAGTAATTTGCAAGCTAAATATTTCTTCAGTAACGGTTCGTTTTCTATGCCTACATCAACACCGGATATTCCTTACACATCTATTATAATCCCTTCCCATCTGACAAGTCACAGCACTCTCCATTTCTGTTTCTCTTTACTCTGATTTTTTTGTGACCAGGCCCGATGATGGCAGTTTTTTATATTCTATTTTTATTTTTTTTTTGGGGGGGCGTCCTGGTGCCACACCATTAAAAAAATATATATCAAATAAAAGTAGTAGACTACCTATAAAACTTGTGTTATCCCCTCAGATTATTGCTTTGTAAAATAATTAGTCGTTTGGAGAGTAAATGACAAATGCACTGGTTTTATTATATGACAACAGATCACGGAATGGCTGGATTCTCTTGCCACTGACTACCCAAGTCTCTGCACCGTCGAGGATGTTGGAACGTCTTACGAAGGACGCACAATGAAGCTCTTGAAGTTAGGAACTGGACCGGCCACAAACCCCGGCATCTTCATCGATGGAGGTAAAAACAATATTAAACTGCTATTAGATTAATAATAAAAAATTATCATAATCTAATTATATACATACATATACCGAGGCTGTTTCCCCTTAAAAGTGGGGGTAGCCGACATCAAAGAAGAAACAGTATGGGGAGCAGTTATACTCCCCTCTACTCTCCCTCTTCTATGATGCCTCACAGGAGGTTTATACAAGGGGGGGGGATTCCTAGTCCCCCCGCCCCGTCCACTTTTAGTCGCCTTTTACGACACGCAGGGAAATACGGTGAGGCTATGCATCATATAAAGCTAACTTGCATTATAGAAAATACTGTTAAAGTTTATTGTTTGGTCATATTAATATTATTCTCTTAGGTATCCATGCTCGTGAATGGATTTCTCCTGCTACTGTCACCTACATCATTAATGAGTTCGTCCAGAACAGTGATACTTATGCTGACATCTTAGCTGGCGTCAACTTCTACATCATGCCTAGCATCAATCCTGATGGATATGCTTACACATGGTCTAATGTAAGTAGCTGTATTTGTTTCAGGTCTGATATTTCCTACTTTCCAGTAATGTACCGAAACACGTAATATGATTATTCAAGTTTCATCCACTAGTTTATCCTTGATATTTTTATAAAAGGTAAATTGGATGGTAAAAATTTTCTACACTATGAAATCTTTCACAATGATGCAATAGTTGGTTGCTGCTTCACTGGTGATATTCAGCTACAAGCGAATGAGTATTTATTTTACAATAGCGTAAGTATATTTCTTTTGGGTTTGCAAAATTGCATAGCCTAGTAAGAGTGCCATAATACCGTATGTGTGTTTTGTAGTGGTAAAAACTATAAGATATATGACTGATAAGGACTGAAAACAGTTGAGGATTCAGTCACAATAGATAACTATAGCAAATAATACAATGAGAACAGATATACTGGGCACCTACGTATATGATAGACTATATAAAGATGCATAAATAACTTCCTCAAACCACATATATTTCTATTGCTGTTGATCGGCTTTTCGTCACAGACTCCTGTTTCTACTAAGGGCTAGGATGGTGCCCTCTTACAAAGGACTTTAGTTTTGGCATGTGTGACCGTTACCTTGAGTGACTGCTCTATCTAACCTCTTAGCGTGGTTGGCCGGCACCCTCGATCTGATTAATCAAAGCCGCGACCACTACCACTCTCCCACGGTGGCCATTATTACTATTGCTACTATGAATTAGTAGTAATTATGTTGATAATGATGGTAATAATGATAAATATAATAATAATAATAATAATAATAATAATAATAATAATAGCAATAATAATAATAATAATAATAATAATAATAATAATAATAATAATAATAATAATAATAATAATAATAATAATAATAATAATAATAATAATAATAATAATAATAATAGCAATGGCATTAATAATAATGATAATAATTTAGACTAAGAGAAAATATTAATATTCAAATTATTGAAAAGAGATAATATTCCTGAAATCTGAAATTATTATATTGTTGTCAACATTTCAGGATAGACTTTGGCGTAAGACTCGTTCAGAAACTGGAACCCCAGGATGCAGAGGTGCTGACCCTAACAGGAACTGGGGATTCCACTGGATGGGTAAGACTTTAAGATAATATATTTTATTAGCTCCTTTGTGATTCACTTCATAATATTTTTATGGCAACTGTGATATATATTAACCCATTTTATAACGAAGTGGTTTTCCTACATAAGCTCTTCCAATATTGCTTGAATTTAGAATTCCAGTATTATAGTCTTCGAACTGGTTGATCGTCAACTCTCAAAAGGTGTTTTTTCATTATATATCCGCAGAGGCTGGTGCTTCAAGCAACCCATGTTCTGACATTTTTGCTGGTTCTGTTGAATTTTCGGAAGTGGAGATGCAGAATGTCCGTGACCAGATAC
>JAXCGZ010004097.1:15000-27500 GCA_037179515.1 Halocaridina rubra
TATATATATATATGAGTAAGCACAAACTGTTAGCATACAGCACTAAATGGTAAGTAAGCCCATCGGAGAAACAACACATAGGAAAAATAACGCTATGTTTTGGATCCTAACTGGACCCGTTCTCAAGCACAATTCTTGTGCTTGAGAAGGGGTCCAGTTAGGATCCGAAATATAGCGTTATTTTTGTGTGTGTTGTTTCACTAATGGGCTTCCTACCCATATATATATATATATATATATATATATATATATATATATATATATATATATATATATATGTATATATATATATATATATATATATATATATATATATATATATATATATATATATATATATATATATATATATATATATATATATATATATATATATATATATATATATATATATATATATATATATATATATATATATATATATATATATATATAAATATATATATATATATATATATATATATATATATATATATATATATATATATATATATATATATATATATATATATATATATATATATATATATATATAACACTGGGATAGACAAACAAATTACCTCATAAGCTCTGGGCAAGAAGAAAACATGAAGACGATGATAAAGTTGAAGATTAAGAGCAAAAGAGAAATAGGGGAATGGGACAAAATTCGAGAAGGAAATGCTGAAAGAATAGTCAGAATATTGAGGACCTAGAGCTATGGCAGGAATAGTCCCTGAGATGACGATAGATCCGCTTTTTGTAGGAAGATGGGTTATAACACTTGGCAAAGACAGAAGGAGGGAGAGAGTTCCAAAGTCTTTATGTGGTTTGGAAAAACCAATCGCTGCACCGAAGAATGGAGAGAGAGAGAGAGAGAGAGAGAGAGAGAGAGAGAGAGAGAGAGAGAGAGAGGAGAGAGAGAGAGAGAGAGAGAGAGAGAGAGAGAGAGTATTTTAAGATTCATTGGCAACAATACTCTTAATTTATAAAACTCATGCACATGTGCACTGAATATGAACCAAGTGAATACTCACTAAGATGTTTTTAAGGCAACGTGATAAGGATAATAAGAATGAATTTTTGAATATCATTATAACATAATCACAAGATGAAAACTTATTTTACATATTTGAATAATCAAGACGACTTAATAACCATAGTCATCCATTGAGAGAAACTTTTTAGCAGTTTCCTTTATATTTACAATACTATATATATATATATATATATATATATATATATATATATATATATATATATATATATATATATATATATATATATATATATATATATATATATATATATATATATATATATATATATATATATATATATATATATATCATCTTTTTTTCATATAAGAAGGCAAACAATTTATCTCCCATATTTTTAACCCACGAAAGTAGCCGCCGTGGCTCAGTCGGTAGCGTCTCCGACTCTGAGGCGTCAGGTCGAGGGTTCGCGCCCCGCCACGGTCTGAGGTTAGCAAAGGCATGCACTCAGCGTAAGGATTACATCTGCCAAACAAGTCCTTCGCAAGAAGGCAACCGTCCTAGCCCTTGGTTGATAAGGGAGTCCGTGACGTAAAACCGGAACCGGAACCGGATTTTTAAAACACGAAAATGCTAGACCATTGCAGAAGTAATCGTCAGTTGGTAGCAATCATAGGCTATATCTACAATACATTATGTGTTAACATGATCGATTTTAAGTTCACTGGTGTCAATTCTATTGACACCTTTGGTGTGCTTTTAAGTAAGCAAATAATGTATAGAAACACGAGCAGGGACGAATTTGATTTAGTGCTGATGAATACACGTATTATTGAAACTTTCGTTATCATTATCACCATCTGGGTATTTCTCATGAGTATTGCCCTTTTTAAAGCTTTCTTTGTGTTCGAAATTAATAAGTACTTCAAATAATTTTCACGTTGTTTTCTTTAATTGGGATTGTCCTCCTATATATATATATATATATATATATATATATATATATATATATATATATATATATATATATATATATATATATATATATATATATATATATATATATATATAATGTGTGTGTGTGTGTGTGTGTGTGTGTGTGTGTGTGTGTGTGTGTGTGTGTGTGTGTGTGTGTGTGTGTGTGTGTGTGTGTGTGAGTATTATGGAAGGGCTCAATTTTCATTTTTTATTATATTTAAATTTTGCTAGCTTTCGTTTTTCAAAGACCTCTCCATTATCACATAATTCTAATTTTCTTTATGAGTGAAACTCTTCATTAATATAATTCCCTCTAATATCCTTGTCATATTCCTTGTACATTGATTGCAATTCAAAGGCATATGTATACTCAAGTGCTCTAAGGTAACAGGTATTTCAAAAGCAAATCCGGATAAAATTACCTATTTCATATGAGTCATACTTGTAATTCGAATAGAATCATCATGACTGAAATGTGGCCTTGCTTTGTAGGCCAATCAAGGCCGCCTCGAGAGAGCGAGTGCGTAGTTCTTACTAAAGTATTCAATTACAATAAGACTAATTTTTATTAGTAAGTCTATGGAGATGGTATTTGAAGTATTTAATAGTAATCGAATTTCATTGCCTGTATGTTGCTATGAATTGTAAAAACTTTAATAGTTGTCAAAAAAAAAAAAAAATCTGGGAAGCCAGCAAGTGACTGATACGAGTACTGAGGCCCCTGAAGGGAGCTGAAATGCTTATAAAAAGCAATGTTGAGGCACAGCCTGCCAGACTTCAGTCATGAAGACTCTAGTGGTGTTAGTTTCGCTCCTTGTGCTGACAGCTGCCCGCCCTGGCATCAGGCGCAACCTGCATGGGTACGTACGGATTGTCCTATTACATGTTCACGTCTTCTAAGTAAAATTCCTGTTCTTCGGAATCATCAGTGCATGCTGCACAATATGTACAAAAAGGTTCTACATATAATATAAAACTATAAAATAATGTTCTCCTTTATTATTGTGTGCCAGAACTAAAAAAAAAATAAAATTATAACTTCACCTAATCAGAGATTTAACAATTTTGAGATTTTTTATTTATATTGGGTAACGAAAAAAAATATAGAATTCAGACTATCGGAAGTAAGTAACCTAAAACTTTTTAAGAAAGCAAGAATAAATGCCAATCTGTAATTATCTGTGATGATCCTAATATTGTGTAAATTATTGGAAAAAAGAGCAGTCCAACAACCAGATATCATAAACATGAGTGCATATTTTCTGTGACTAAAGCCTTGAATAAAAATGATTATCACAGATATAACAGTGTAGGTTTTAGAGAATGTCCAGTGTTTTTATTACTATATTGACTTTTTCAAATGCGGAATGAAATAGTCTGATTAGTGATTTATAATGGGCTTTTAATGCGAATTATTCTTTGATATACTATTTAACGTTGGCTGGCGCCACTGTATAATGAAATTAGAAGTCCTTATAAGTCCAACTTTGGTTACAGTGCACAGGTGCTGCGTGTCGTGCCACAGAGAGAAGCTCATGTCCACTATCTTCAAGGTCTTTTCAAGCTAGACGAATATGACTTCTGGACAGAGCCAAAGGCTATCAGTAAGCAGTTATGATTTAAGATTAATATTCTCATATCATCAATTGATTTTTTGTCGTCTTAATATACACTTTTTCTTTTATTAAAAAATGGATTATTTTTTCAGTACGGTACTGTCTGTCATTGATATAATATAGTCGTGTCAGAATCTGCTCTAAATAATTATAACTAGGAGCTGGTTTATCTAACATCCAAGTTTCCTTTGTTTTACACTAGGACATCCCGTTGACATTATGGCAACTGCCTTCCAGCTACCTCAGTTGAAGGCCACCTTTGCCAAGCTAAGTATGGACTACAATGTTCAAATTGGCAATGTAGCCGCACATCTCGAAGCTGCACAACAGGCCAATGATGAAGCTCGTGCAAAGGGAACTAAGGCCATGGACTGGACATCTTATCACACCTATGACGAGGTAATATTGACATTTGTGTAATAAGAAAAAAATATTCTTTTTGGATTTGTAAGTCATATTCGAGAATATTCACAACTAAATTAACCAAAATACTAATGAGGATATAAATAATGCTTATTGCATTTCTACCCCTGGTGGTGGCAAAAATCTTTGTTCTCTCATATTTCTTACATGTCGTAATGCTGGCTGCAAGGGATAAGGGAAAGCTATCCTCCTATATCATTTCCTTGTCAAAAAACAACCGAACAGCTGCCAGAAGAGACGAGGTTACTTCTGTCCTGGTCACTATTTTGCATTCAGAAGGATATGGAATCATTTTGGAAAAAAAAATAATATAAGTGAAATAAATTTCTCGTACAGATTAATGACTGGTTGGATTCCCTTGCAACTGATTTTCCAAATTTGTGCTCGGTTGAAAACGTTGGAACGAGCTATGAAGGACGCACAATGAAGCTGCTGAGACTTGGAACTGGCCCTGCTAGCAATCCTGGCATTTTCATTGATGGAGGTAAGTATAATCAATAGCACACACCCCATTCACTTATGCGATAGATGTATCAAGCTTTAAATGCACAAAGGGCCACAATGTAGAGATCTCAGTGCAGTACTTTTGATGTTTAGGGTTTGACAAAACTTAAGTTTCGAAACACTGCAGAACAGTAAACAAAGAAACAGTAAAGAAACTGTTGGAGATAATGTTCGTTTATCAGCATCATATATTTTGACAATTAATTATATTAAGATTCTATTGAATAAATATTGTCAATTTTTTTTGTCAGGTATCCATGCACGTGAATGGGTTTCCCCAGCTACTGTCACCTACATGGTTAATGAACTCATTCAGAACAGTGCTGCTTACGCTAATATTCTTGATGGCATCAACTTTTATGTTATGCCTAGCATCAATCCCGACGGTTATGCATACTCCTGGTCTAATGTAATTATTTTGTTTTTTTTTATATAGTTTAGACCGATAATTGACTGTTAGTCTATGGTAACGTATTTTATAACTTTCGGAAAATTTATGTGAAAAGTATGATACTTTTGATAATGCTAGCATATAATTTATTAGTCTTAAAAATAATTTTTAAATTAAACATGGTTATAACAATCAGAATGTTCATAATACCCTGTTTTTGTTTTGTTT
Source organism: Halocaridina rubra (assembly GCA_037179515.1). NCBI lineage: Eukaryota > Metazoa > Arthropoda > Malacostraca > Decapoda > Atyidae > Halocaridina > Halocaridina rubra. The sequence goes on from JAXCGZ010004097.1 coordinate 20,118, forward strand.
TGTTTTTTCTTATATCAGAGATATTTGTCCAAAATTGAACCAGGTTTCCTATAAAGCATTTCAGTATTTACGAGAAAATCTTGTGAATATATGACCCTGAAAACACAAGTAAATAAGCACCCAGAATGAAACTAAAATGGCCTCTACAAGTAAAAGTAACTAGTGTATTACCTGTATTGAACCACTCGAATATGCTAATGGATCTTATAATTCCAGGACAGGCTATGGCGTAAGACAAGATCAGACACTGGAACACCTGGATGCGTTGGTGCTGATCCTAACAGGAACTGGGGATTCCACTGGATGGGTAAGAAGTCGATTAAAGCATTTTGCCTTAGACAATGATATATCACATCCTCATACTCATTACTCTCAAATATAGATATAATTTATAATTTCAAATTTTATCTTTTCGTAAAGAATTAAGCTTTTATTGATTGCAATTATGTTCTCAAAATATGTACCTTTTAAAATGAGTGTAATCACTCACATGAAGAATTCTGCTTTTTGGAAAATACTCAGATAGGATTGTTTACTAAAACTATCAAAGCAACTTATAGCTTTAAGAAAATATACTTGTCATATAGTAACAAACTATTTCCTTCATCTATAGAGGCTGGAGCTTCAAGCAACCCTTGCTCTGATATTTACGCTGGAAACGTTGAATTCTCTGAAATTGAAACCCAAAATGTACGAGATCAGATTCTAAGATTCCAGAGTACACTCGTTTCCTACCTTACATTCCATTCTTACTCCCAGCTGTGGCTGTATCCTTGGGGCTACACATCCGATCTTCCAGCTGACTGGCAGGATTTGGTAAGATAGATATTACATACTAAGCTACTCTTTGACTAATTAAGTCACAACAAAAGTGCCCTGTTTTCCAAAAATCACTTTGGGTATAAATATATTCTATGTAAAATAAAATATTAGTAATTGATTATAGAACAAAAAATAATCAGATATATTTTATATTAGGACAACCTGGCCCAGAGTGCAGTTTCTGCTCTGACAGCTGTTCACGGCACATCATATGACATCGGCTCATCCACAAATGTTCTGTGTAAGTCTTTTTTTCTTATTAAGTCCATGTCTAGAAAAAATAGGAACAAAACCAGATGTTGCAAATATGTAGTGTCTTGCATTCTTGCTTTCTTTCCCACACTTTTAATGTCATACTCTTTTTACAGATGCTGCTGCTGGTGGTTCTGATGACTGGGCCAAGGGTGTGGGCAACGTGAAATATTCCTATACCATCGAGCTCCGTGACACAGGATTCTGGGGCTTCCAGCTCCCACCTGAACAGATTATTCCTACTGGAGAAGAAACCTTCGAAGCTCTCAAAGTCGTTGCCAACTTCTTCCTTACACCAAGGAAGGAATAATTCCTCTATACACTTGCTTAATCATAAGTTAAGCTATCACTTCTACTGAATAAAATTATTTCTATTAATTGCATGTATGATTTCACTGGTAAAACTTTTTCAACCTTAGATACTGAACATGTGTAATAAAATATTGATTTTCCAATTGCGAGATTCTTCCCATTCCAAAGCAGTCCGACCATATGTAGTAAACTTTATTTGCTTAACAGTACTATAGGCGTGGAAACTCTATTGCTTGTCATACACACAAACAAATACGCTCATTAACACACACACGCGCGCGCACACACACACACACACACACACACACACTCACACATACATATTATTATTATTATTATTATTATTATTATTATTATTATTATTATTATTATTATTATTATTATTATTATTATTATTATTATTATCATTATTATTATTATTATCAATATTATTATTATTATTATTATTATTATTATTATTATTATTATTATTATTATTATTATTATTATTATTATTATTATTATTATTATTATTGTTATTATTATTATTATTATTATTATTATTATTATTATTATTATTATTATTATTATTATTATTATTATTATTATTGTTATTATTATTATTATTATTATTATTATTATTATTATTATTATTATTATTATTATTATTATTATTATTATTATTATTATTATTATTATTATTATTATTATTATTATTATTATCATGCACGAAAAATTTTGTGACCACCAGGGAACTCGAAATCGTGTAACAAGTTGCAGAATTTTGCCATCATGCCAACTTCAATGGCCGGTATTGTGGCATGATTCTGTAGCTTGCGATGAGTTCGAGTTCCAGAAAGTCACAAGAGTTATTTGTGAATAATAGTATTGTTAATATCACGGTTTCATTATATATATATATATATATATATATATATATATATATATATATATATATATATATATATATATATACATATATATATATATATATATATATATATATATATATATATATATATATATATATATATATATATATATATATATATATATATATATATATATATATATATATATATATATAAATATACATATATATATATATATATAAATATACATATATATATATATATATATATATATATATATATATATATATATATATATATATATATATATATATATATATATATATATATATATATATATATATATATATATATATATATATATATATATATATATATATATATATATATATATATATATATATATATATATATATATATATATATATATATATATATATATATATATATATATATATATTATGAGTGTGAAGCCTGGACAGGCAGGTATTTTTCCCTCATCAGATCCAGGCATCAAGAAAACATTAACACGAAGAAAAGTAGAAGCTTATGGACAAAGCAGATACTCTTTGTAAATCGGAGATGAGAGTTGAAGAAAGTGATACTAGACTGATTACGAGTAGTGGATGGGGGTTTTGAAGAGAAGACAGAGGAGAATGAAGGGTAGAATCGTCGGTGAAGGCGTGAAGAAGAAAGGTGGATGGGGAATAGAGATGATCGTTAATGAAGAGAAGGAATAGAGTATGTCAATGAACACAACTGGTAATAGGGAATGAGCTAGATGTTGCACCGTGAACAACCACACACATAAAATGGTGATAAAAACAAAACAAAACAAATCTGGAAAGCAGAGAAAATAGAGAGGGAGTAAAAGTAGAGGCAGAAAGTTTGGCCAACAGAGAAGCTCCGAGGATATAATCTGAGCCAGTGGAAAATTGTATGCAGGTTTTTATAGTATTTTCACAAAATTTCATTTTGCTGATACCAAAGTCAACTTCTTCATATTCAAGCAGTACTACTTGCATATCCATGGTTGTAACTTACGGTGTAAAGTTAAACATTCTGAAATTGGACTCAAGCATTTTATAGTTGGTTGTCATAGAACATTTAAAAAGATATTGGGATTATCGTAACATGAGAGTATCCATTATGCCTGTTAAGAAGTACAGTTACTAATTTTTGAACACAATCTAAATTTGATTTATATGCAGACTTGTATTCGGTTGTTCTCCAATCCCTGTAGTTATATAATGAAGCTAATAAATTATTTGTTAATTACTCACAATTATTAAGGGATATACATGATGTACTGTATGAGAAATATATTGTTCATAACTTGCTTGATAATGACATCGAAGTTTTTTAGCAAGAATATTTGTACAAACTAGGGAAAAGACATTAAGAATAACTTGGGCATAATGTTAAAGAACTAATTTTATTATCATTCAAAGTGAAGTCCTGTTTTAATTTACTGATATATTTTATACTTCAGCTTCATAATTTTTAGTGCAAGTATCTTTCTCTCCTCCCTTTAAGGGAGCGTAAGATTGTAAGTACTATACTTTTTAACTTTTATGTTAACCATTTTGAAGTGAGAACTTACAATGCTTTGAAACCTTGAATATTGTTATCTTTTTATATAGGTACTTGACACTTTCACTGCAATTATTTTCGAGATTTATCTTTGTGACACACACACACACACACACACACACACACACACACACACACACACACACACACACACACACACACACACACACACACACACACATACACACACACTTTTGTTCCTTGTATATGTAAATGACCTACCAGAGTCTGTAAATTCATTCATGAATATGTTTGCAGATGATGCAAAGATTGTGAAGAAAGTAAAAAACGAGAACAATGGTAGAGAACTTCAGGAGGATCTAAATAATCTGCATGAGTGGTCAGAAAAGTGGCTAATGAAATTCAATACCTCAAAATGTAAGGTAATGAGAATGGGTACAAGTGCAAGAAGGCCCAAGCTTGACTACTCGGTGGCTGGAGTACAACTTCAAGAGACAGAAAATGAGAGAGATCTAGGAGTAAACATACTGGCAGATTTGTCTCCAGAAATACATATAAATGGCGTAGTAAGGGCAGCATATGCATTCTTATCAAATGTAAGGGTAGCCTTCAGGCACATGGGCAAGGAAATGTTCAGAAATATTTATGCAACCTATGTGAGGCCAAAACTCGAATATGCAGCCCCCTTTTGGAATCCGCACTTGAAAAAGCACATAGCTAAGCTTGAAAAAGTTCAAAGACATGCCACGAAACTGGTGCCAGAAATACGCAATCTCGGTTATGATGAGAGGCTGAGGGAATTAGACTTGCCATCACTCGAAGCTAGAAGAGTAAGGGGGGATATGGTGACAGTCTTTAAATTCCTTCATGGTTATGATAGAGTGGATAGGGATCGATATTTCGATATGGCTGGCTCTAGAACTAGAGGTCATAGTTTGAAGCTTCGTAAGAAAACTTCTTTGCAGGATGTAAGGAAATACTTTTTCAGTGTAAGAGTAGTTGATAATTGGAATTGGCTAAGCGAGGAGGTAGTTAATGCTATCTCAATCCATAGTTTTAAGGACAGGTACGATAAGTATCACTAAGTATAAAATGGAACCGATCAGGAGACGGGAAGATACGAGCTTTGGGCTCTTTCCCGTAAACACAATTAGGTAATCACAGTATAAAATGGAACCGATCAGGAGATGGGAAGATACGAGCTTTGGGCTCTTTCCCGTAAACACAATTAGGTAATCACAATTAGGTAATCACACACACACACACACACATACATATAAATAAATATATATATATATATATATAAATATATATATATATATATATATATATATATATATATATATATATATATATATATATATATATGTATATATGTATAATATATATATATATATATATATATATATATATATATATATATATATATATATATATATATATATATATATATATATATATATATATATATATATATATATATATATATATATATATATATATATATATATACATACATATATATATATATATATATATATATATATATATATATATATATATATATATATATATATATATATATATATATATATATATATATATATATATATATATATATATGCATATATATATATATATATATATATATATATATATATATATATATATATATATATATATATATATATATATATATATATATATATATATATGTGTGTGTGTGTGTGTGTCACAAAGATAAATCTCGAAATATATATACATATATATATATATATATATATATATATATATATATATATATATATATATATATATATATATATATATATATATATATATATATATATATATATATATATACATATCATTCATTTACCTTGGCTGTTTCCCCCTTTAATTGGGGGGTAGCCGACATCAAGAAAGGAAAACAAATAGGGGGATTACTTTGCTCTATGGGCAATGACGAGGGAGCTAGCGACCGTTCAGATGGTACTGCTGGAGTGCCACAGCCCATCCTCCCGGCTCTTCCACAACCTGTGTCGCTTCACAACTGCCAGCTCCTCCTACTGCCCCTACCACAGGGCTACCTCTGTAAGATGCAGCCCCGTGGTAACAGCAGATGCCCATCAGAGCCGCGTCACAATCGCTCGCCACTCATTCCTATTCCTAGCACGCTCGCTTGCTTCCCTCACATCCATCCTCCTATCATTCAGGGCTCTCCTTACTCCATCCATCCATCCAAACCTAGGCCTCCCTCTAGCATTTCTCCCATCAACTCTCGCATTCATCACCTTTTTCAGCAGCCTTTCATCATCCATCCTTTCCACATGGCCAAACCATCTCAGAACATTCATATCTACTCTGGCTGCAATTTCTCTCCTCACACCCGTTCTTGCTCTCACCACTTCATTCCTAACCCTATCCAATCGAGATACACCAATCATACTCCTCAGGCATTTCATCTCAAACACATTTAGTTTCCGTCTCTCACTTACTTTCATACCCCATAACTCTGATCCATACATCACAGTTGGCACAACCACTTTCTCATACAAAACTTTCTTAACATTCATTTCCAACCCTCTATTCTTCATCACTCCTTTCAATGCACCCAACACTTTACATCCTTCATTCACTCTGTGACACACATCTGCTTCCACTCCACCATTTGCAGCTATAACCGAGCCTAAATACTTAAACTGATTAACCTCCTCAAGTGTCTCTCCATTCAACATAACATTCAATCCAGCGCCATCCTCATTTCTTGTACACCTCATAACCTTACTCTTTCCCACATTCACTCGCAACTTCCTTCTCTCACACACCATTCCAAATTCTGACACTAACTGACACAGCTTTTCCTCTGAATCTGCCACCACCACAGTATCATCTGCAAACAGCAACTGATTCAGCTCCCACTCGTTATCATCCCCATCTACCATTCTCAAACCTCGACCACGCACTCGCTCATTCACCTCTCTTACAACTCCATCAATATACAAATTGAACAGCCATGGTGACATCACACATCCCTGTCTCAGTCCCACACTCACTGGAAACCACTCACTCACTTCATTCCCTACCCTAACACAAGCTCTACTACCCTCATACAAACTCTTCACTGCATGCAACAATTTACCATTGAGTCCATATAATCTCAAAACATTCCACATAGCCTCTCTATCAACTCTATCATATGCTTTCTCCAGATCCAAAAATGCAAAATACACATCCTTACCCTTTGCTAAATATTTCTCACATAACTGCCTAACTATAAAAATCTGATCTATACAACCTCTACCTCTCCTAAAACCACTCTGGACTTCCGCGATCACATATTCTGTCTTATCCCTAATCCTATTAATCAGTATCCTACCATACACTTTTCCTACCACACTCAACAAACTTATACCCCTAAAATTACTGCATTCATACATATCTCCCTTACCTTTGTATAGGGGCACTATACAGGCAATCACCCAATCCACTGGCACCAATGACAACATAAAGCATATATTAAACACTCTCACTAACCATTCCAATGCAGTCACACCCCCTTCTTTCAACATCTCCGCTCTCACACCATCCA
>JAXCGZ010004097.1:32500-42500 GCA_037179515.1 Halocaridina rubra
TCTAAAAGTTAATTACCTATTAAAAATTTATAAAAATAGAAGTCTGTGATAATGACTTTTGATGAATCAGCAGCAGTTAATCATCCTGTATACACAGTTGAATCATGAAGGACTTGAAGACAACCGATTTTGGAGGTCTATTATTTAACTGAGATTTAAAGTTAATACATTGAGATAATGGGAATTATGCACTTTATGTTGTTAATAATAGTACTGAAACAATAGCAAAAATATCAAGGAATAAAGTTCTTATTCTTTATAATTACCTGGAAGAGAAAAGGAAGAAGAAATGGTGAGTGGAAGAAGTCTTCAAAGGCAGAGGAAGAAGAAAAAGAGTTTTGACCTAAAGATGACAGAGGTCGGGGGTCATGCATGAATTATTACAAAACTTTGTAGCTCGAGAGAAAAACTTGATGTAAAACAGAATTAGTCGACGTCTTATATATCTTAGTCTTTGATACTCATGGAAAATAAAATTTTGACTCAAATTAAAAGATCACGTTAAATACAGAATAGAAAATAATTTGCATAATATAAATAAGTGCTTCCTTACACCAGCTACTATTTGAAATAAAAGTATATATTGTTCACACTTTTTTTTTCATATAATTTCAGTACTATGCAACTTTCCTATAGATCTGTTTGGATCAAACAATGTTCATTAGTTACTGTCCATAGAAAGTTATTACTGAAATTAATGAAGACTTTGGGCTCGTCTCTTTGAAAAAAAAAAAAATCATTCTAGATCGTATTTGAATAATTATTTAATTCATATATCATATTAAAGGAAGATATCAAGGAATATTAAAATTTTAAAAGTATCTCCCCCCCCAAAAAAAAAACATTCACCCAATAGGGAGAAGATAAATTATTTTATCCGAAATAGAAGGTATTAGGGAGAATTAGTAGAATATAAAAACTAAAAGAGATCTATCTGGAGGGCATTCGAAAATCTTAGGATTAGTAAGTAAGGGTCACAAAATTATGCATCCTTACACACACACACACACACACACACACACACACACACACACACACACACACACACACACACACACACACACACACACACACACACACACACACACACACACACACACACACAGACACACACACACACACACACACACACACACATATATATATATATATATATATATATATATATATATATATATATATATATATATATATATATATATATATATATATATATATATTAATATATATATATATATATATATATACTATATATATATATATATATATATATATATATATATATATATATATATATATATATATATATATATATTATATATATATATATATATATATATATATATATATATATATTTATATACATATATATATATATATATATATATATATATATATATATATATATATATATATATATATATATATATATATACATATATATCAGCTTAAAGTTAAAATACTTCTATTTCTTGACATCATTCTCATGTCCCCTTCAGTTAAATCTTTCCATTATGGAAAGTAGATTTAAGTGTGTCTGCTATTCACTGATGGCTATTCAGTTTGGTAATCCTACGAAGTCGAAAGGTGTAGCAGGTCTTCCTGTGATTCTAGCGCATTAGTTTAGTGGTTCAATACACACAGCGTTATGACCTCTTTTGCTAAGTGTACAGAGGTGTGGACCTCTCCTTTACAAGTCCCTTATACGAATCAATCAGAGTTGGTAATAGAAGTCTAAAAAAATTTGTTTTTGCCTGTTGTTTAATGTAACGCAATTTACCCCAAATTGTCAGGAGCGCGGGACAAATAACTGTAATAATAATAATAGTGATAATAATAATGATGATAAATATGATAATTATGATAATAACAATAATAATAATAATGACAATAATAATAATAATAATAATAATAATAATAATAATAATAATAATAATAATAATAATAATAATAATAATAATAATAATAATAATAATGATAATGAAAATGATAATAATAATAATAATAAAAATGATAACAATAATAATAATAATAATAATAATAATAGTATAATAATAATAATAATAATAATAATAATAATAATAATAATAATAATAATAATAATAATAATATAATAATAATAATAATAATAATAATAATAATAATGATAATAATAATAATAATAATAATAATAATAATAATAATAATAATAATAATAATAATAAAAATAATAATAATAATAATAATAATAATAATAAAAATAATAATAATAATAATAATAATAATAATAATAATAATAATAATAATAATAATAATAATAATAATAATGAAAATTATAATAATAATAATAATAAAAAATAATAATAACAATAATAATAATAATATTAATAATAATAATAATAAAAATAATAATTATAATAATGATAATAATAATAATAATAATAATAATAATAATAATAATAATAATAATAATAATAATAATAATAATAATAATAATAATAATAATAATAATAATAATAATAATGATAATATAATAATAATAATAATAATAATAATAATAATAATAATAAATAATAATAATAATAATAATAATAATAATAATAATAATAATAATAATAATAATAATAATAATAATAATAAAATGTAAGTAGGCGACTAGCAACCTGCCAAATGGATAAGAACATTTCTGCTTCTTACTTTCAATTAAATATTATTTATATGCATTTACTCTTACCTAATGAGTCATACTAGATCCATCTTCAGTGAGCTAATTTACGAACTGAAATTAATCAAGAAAAAGCAAATCGACTTTGAAATGGACCAGTTCCCTTAGAAGTCTTTAAAATCTTTATTCCAATTCAAATGGTCATTTTCAATAACCTGTGTGATGAATGAGAAGTAATGCAAACTGTAGCTTTAGACAGCATGTGTTCATGACCAAAACACGTTGAGTAACAACGAGATGTAGGAGTAATCTGAGAATATAAAATGGTTTCTCAAACTTTCAAATGACATTTAGTTAGCATTGCAAGCTACAAGAAAACGTTATCGAAGAGCGTTCGGAATTATTCTCCAGTTCATCAATGAGAGATTTTGGTAGAATATTTTTAATTCAGTGGACTCTCAACATCTGACAAATGAGGAGTATAACGTGATATCAGAGCCCTTGACACACCAGATGCTTTTTTTCTGATAGACTCTAAAGAATAGGAAATTAAACCCATGCATAGTTTCTGAAGATTCTGAGAACTTTCGTAGGTGTTAAATACTCAACACAGTGAATATTCTTGATTAATTCATGATAGCTTTCAGGGGTTCCCCATTAATATCTCTATAAAACACGTGTGATATTTTCTTAACATTTCTCAATATATAAGACTTGAATGATATTTCCGTTTAAGAACAAAAGGTAAAGTTAGTAGAACAAATGAAAGATGAAAGCAAGCTGTCATTTATTAGCTAAGTGTCCTTTTAAAATAGGAACAACCATTGAACAAATGTCATTTGGTGTTTTGATAGTCTAATGAAAAAATAAATGTAGTTTATAAGCAAGTTACCTAAATACCCATAAGGTTTTCTGCTTTCTGTGATGAATAATTAGAAATTCAGGAACTGATGATTAGGTGATAAGCTAAACAAAATATGTAAGGGTTTCTTTCTTAAGCATTTTTACAGAATAATATCATATCACACGTTTCGTAGTCTCCGTGGCCAAAATGGTAGCGTCCGCGACTCTGAGGCGGCAGGTCGAGGGTTCGCGCCCAGTCACGGACTGAGGTTAGTAAGGGAATACACTCAGGGTAACGATTACATCTGCCAAAACAAGTCCTTCGCAAGAAGGCAACCGTCCTAGCCCTTAGTAGAAAAGGGAGTTCGTGACGTAAAACCGAAACCAATATCATATCACACGTTTGAATCTCATAACTTACATAATATATTCTAAAATGAAATGGAATTAAAAATGTGTAAATAGAAATATTTACTATTTGAGTTTGAAAATTATTATTCCCATTTATCCGGATATGAGAGATGGTCCATTATATAGAGATGCTTCATATATTTCTCTTTCATAATTAGGGGTTATCTTATATGTGCAGAAGGAATTTATAGCAGCAAAAGAAATCACAAATAATCATAAATCACTATTAAAATTACTATATTTGATATTGCGAGTTATTTTCTAGTCAGTAATGGCAGCTAGGCCGCTTTCACACCAAAGTTCCATGTCACACGTGGCATGCCAAGTGGCACACCAATTGAAATCGAACATCCGGAAATATATGAAACTTTCACACAGAAGTGGCGTGACGTGTACTGCTGGCTAGTACAGTGGTAACGCGCTGGCTTAGCATTCACAAGGTCGAAAGATCGGTTCCCGTCCAAGACCGAGAGTTTAAGCTGCTTCCTGGCAGGAACTGCTGTGGTTGGGCACCACAGTGGGGGGTTGGGGCTTGCCCCGGCTGACGAATACCCATTGTATTGTAATGGAAATAAAGGTTTATTGTTATTACTATTATTATTATTATTATTATTATTATTATTATTATTATTATTATTATTATTATTATTATTTATTATTATTATTATTATTATTATTATTATTATTATTATTATTATTGTTATTATTATTATTATTATTATTATGTGTCACGTGTGCCTTGCGTGCCACTTTGAGAGTGGCGTGCCACGTGGCATACCACGTGCGACGTGCCACTTTGGTGTGAAAGTGGCCTTACAGTTTCAACGCAACTTTCGCTAATCAATTTCTTACAGTGCTTCTTTCTAGGCTTTGTTAGAAATTTATAACAGTGGAGGACAATAGCAGTATCTCATTAGCGATGCCTAATTATTTATGCAGCAACAAAAATAAATAATATCGTCTTGGAAACTTTTTACAAAGAAAGAGAGGGAGTGAAAAAACTAACCGAGTTTCCCTCATATGATCTTGTTTTAGACTTCCATTTGCAATTGAAATTACAGCAAAAACTTTTTTTTTATGAAGACTGCAAAGTTTGAAGACCTGTTTTTATGGCATGGCAAACTTTTTCCTCAAGGTAGAAAAAGAAATAATAATAATGAAAATAATAAAGAAAAAGAAGAAAAAAAGAGAGACGCGAATGAAAGAATTCCTAACTTTGCGTCAAGGGACATGCAGCTATTACATATATTTTCTCCTATTGTGAATGTAGGCTGCGAACCATCTTGCCAAGAATAGGATTCAAAACTTTTAGCACTTTAATTTAATTATAACATTTTATTTTATCATTTACTTTCATTTTACATACTCTCTTATTCCTGTCTATTGAGATTCTTAAGGGTGTTACCTTTGTTCTTTGCTCTGATACATCCATTAAAATATAATGAGAACTTGATTTTTTATGACAGAACATACATAGATCGAAATGAGTGTATAAGATACAAATCTCTCTCTCTCTCTCCTCTCTCTCTCTCTCTCTCTCTCTCTCTCTCTCTCTCTCTCTCTCTCTCTCTCTCTCTCTCTCTCTCTCTCTCTCTCTCTCTCTCTCTTTCTCTCTATCTATCTATCTATCTATCTATCTATCTATCTATCTATCTATCTATCTATCTATCTATCTATCTATCTATCTATCTATCTATCTATCTATCTATTCTATCTATCTATCTATCAATCTATCTATCTATCTATCTATCTATCTATCTATCTATCTATCTATCTATCCAACGATCTATCTATCTAACTATCTATCTATCTATCTATCTATCTATCTATCTACCTATCTATCTCCATATCCAAACAAAATGAATTTGGACCTTTGCAATGAACTATATCAATCTCTTTTACAGAAAGGATCTTGTAATTGAGGAAATGATAGCTTAACCCTATATCCCTACACTCAAGATCTATGCTTTCTTTTTTATTAGTCATTTAGGATGCCTACTGGGGTCCACAATTTAGAAGCTGGATTGCGAATTATACGTCTCTACCTCAAAATCGGGTCAGAGTTAGGGACTAATCTTGCAATGCCCCAGGGAAATATGCTTGTGACTACCAACAGTCTTATATGATTGCATACAAAACATCAAATTCTACACCAGTTCTAAGTTGTTGTTTAAAAAAATAAAAATAATAATAATAATATTAATAATAATAATAATAATAATATAATAATAATATATAAATTTATAACTATCTGTTTAATAATAATTTGTAAAATAGATAAAAAGCGTGTAAACTTGAATAATGATTTATATAAAACAAATATTTTGCTTTTGATGGCGATTGATTTACATGGGGATATGTTTCCTGACGCTGTTTTCCTTTCATTTCAGTTTCATTCTCGCTGCAGTTATTGTGTAAAAGAGATCAGATATTTTATGATAAGCTTTATATGAAACAATAATAAAGATACATCATCATCGTTTTATATCTCTATCTTTTTCTTTTATAGAATGTATCTTTAAATATGTTATCTAAAGCTTGAGAATTCTTTTGCGAAAATATTTGCAATTGATCCACTGGAGTTATTCCAAGAGATTGACAGTTTTCATGTATCCACAGCAGACTTGCTAGAAATACAGAGCATCTTATATATTGTAAAGATATTACTAGACTTATTTTCTCTATTATCTTTCAACACACACACACACACACACACACACACACACACACACACACACACACACACACACACACACACACACACACGCGCACACACACACACACACACACACACACACACACACACACACACACACACACACACACACACACACATATATATATATATATATATATATATATATATATATATATATATATATATATATATATATATATATATATTTATTTATGACAATATTGTCAAAATCTACCAAAAATTATAATATGCAGTTTATAGGCCACATCTAGTGATATATTTGTAAAATTAAACGGATAATGAAAAATTAATTATATTAAATCGCAAATGTAGCAACCGTGCTATTTCATCGACCTGAAAATGTATTATTAGAGTGTTTAACAGAGGCCCAAATAATTTAACGTTGACAATATAGATGATCCCTACTGGAGACTTTTAGAAATTTCCAGAAGACAAATATGCCTGTATATGCTCCAACGACAGTGCCCCTCCTAGAATCAATAGTGCCATCAGATAGGCCACAATATAGCATTGTTGTCTCAAGGTGCCGTTCCACAAACTGTCAAGAGGAGGGGCCAAGAACCAAGAAGGAAGTACTAACTTGGTATTACAATACCTTGAGGTAATCAGTAGGTGACAATATTTCATCAAGATCTCATGCAAAGTCAACTCTTCCCTCAGTTCATGATCTATGGCCGGTCTCTGAGTATATGTAAGTATAACCAAAGAAATATGCAAAATATATCTGGCCTATAGCTATTTGAGCTATACTGTTATTTCTATTCTTTCACTATTCAAAGGTACACTTCCTCCAATGAGCTCCTACATAGAAAGGCTTACTCACGTGGTCTGCTGAGTAATCAGAGACCAGGAGATATTTGGCGTCATTGGCCCGATTTCTTAAACAGTGTAAACCTAGGATACCATATTGTTAGTTAGCTAGACACACACAAATGGATTTCATAAACGCATCTGACGCGGTTCTGTGTATGGCTAGGATCCCGTACGGGATCCTAGTCATACACAGAACCGCGTCAGATGCGTCTATGAAATCCATTTGTGAGTGTCTAGCTAGCTAACAATATGGTATCCTAGGTTTACACTTTTTAAGAAATCGGGCCCTTATCAGTATGTTTGCTCCATCAAACTGTTTTAGCATGAGTATAACAATCCTCCAAAGAGAGTGAAAGCTGAACAGTTGGATGAAAATTAAGGTAGAATCATGCAGCAATGGAAAGTATCATACACATAATTTTCAATACTATTGATTGATAACATAGATAACTTTTCATTATAAATATATGTTAGATATCTTGGCAAATTCGACCTTTTATATTGCAGTGCTTATGCGTCTTTATATATGATGTTCCTTTTGAGTATATATGATAGGTTTTACTGTCAGCTGAATGGAATAATGTCTAGCTGAGTCTTCCATTTTTAATTATTACCCTTTAATACCAAGGAGAATACTGGACCTCCTGGATAAAGTTTTTGATGAACATGTGCCTAGACTTTCAGTTTGCAGATTCAAATATGTATAAATTTGACTATTAATGCTGTACTAAACGAACTGAGAGAGAAAAAAAAACAGATTAGAAAGGCTGATACATAGATAGAAAGAAAACGTGAAATCGAGGTAATGAGAGAGAAAAAAAAGAGAAAAAAAGAGAAAAAGAGAGAAAAACAAATAAGAGTGACGCCTGTCGCAGCAAACAGCTTTTAAGTCACTCAATAATTAAAGTCGACGAGGCGGGTAATTTCACGTCCCGCTTTTAATCGAAGTTGGAAAGCCTTTGATGACAATAATTTTCTTTGTTGCAGCCGATGGACTGTTAAAAGCTCTCCTCTCGCCTTCTCTTGATGTCAAATGCACTCCTTTTTTGGCTATTATACTACAATCTCCTGTTCTTAAATATTTACTTTATAGTTCATATTTCTTTCAATTCAAAGAATAATCAGAGTTCTTATGCATATATGAATTCTGTTTCATCAAGGCGAGGCAGAAAGATGCTACACTTACGCTGTCTTTACATGCATACAACCTGCGTTAAAAGACATGCTTTGGAATGATTCTTTGAGTATTCCATTTAAGTGTCTTTTTGTATGTTAAATAACTTATCACAGTTTTTTTTTTATTTTTTCTTTGTATCAGCTGTTTATACAGGCTAGGTGTCTTCTATATATAGTTATGATTATTTCCTTTCAAAGGATAAATAATACACCTTAGAACACATTTCCTTTATGAACTTGGGCAAAAATCGTGCAAGTTTCTAAGTAAAATATATAGTGTGTGTGTAGAAAAGAACTTTTTTCACATACTCACACGTCAGTCAACGATTAAATCTAACCAAGACAAGATGAATGAAAAACAGCAAAATGCACATTAAGTGTTTAGTGGTTGTTCTTCCAAGGGAAACAAGTTTACCGAATGTACCTATTGTAAGCAATTACAACTTGGGAACGGTACATTTTAATGAGGATTTCACTCAGGCAACGGTTGATTAATGAAGAGATATAGTTCCTCGCACCAACATTAGTTAGGCAGCCATTACTGCGTGTCCCCCGAAGAACGCATTAATCAGAATGCTGGATTCATGGTCACTGTAACCGCTCCTGCTTCTTCGGGTGCTGCTTTATTCATTTACTTTAGCACAATGCTGGTTCCTAATACACTGGTATATCGATATGTGCTAGACTTCAATTTTAAGCGAAAGGCTACACGTTTTGACTGATTCCCTCGAACTAAAGTCTTCCCTTGATGCAGAAAAGAATCCAATAATTTAAGGCAATTGGTAATAATGATATTTACCTCACTAGAAAATCAATCCAAAACATAATAGTACATTAATATTCAGTCTCTCTTTCTTTAAGAAATAATATTCAAGGACCATGTATCCTTTCAACATAGACCTACTCTGTTTACACTTATAAATTTCTGAATTGCATCTTTTTTTCAAATTAATTTGGCACAGGAAATATAGCTTTGGCTTAGGGGAAGAGGAACAAAGAATTTTATTTTTACTATATGCTTCATGCTAGATATATTGAATATAAAAAAATAAATGTGGCATATTTGCACATAAAACTTAAATGTTATATGTAAAACGATGTACGTGGTATAAAAATGATAAAAATACTGCTACCTTCATATCTTCAGTTAAAATACATATACAACCCTAGCTATAATGCTTTTAATATGCACATAAAGGAACACTTATCTTTAACTACCGTAGTATAATGCACAGAAGAGTAACAATAAAAATCAAAGACATTGAATATAAGGGGAAAATGCACTTCCTTTCATCCATATATATATATATATATATATATATATATATATATATATATATATATATATATATATATATATATATATATATATAAATATAATGACTAATAATTAG
>JAXCGZ010004097.1:45000-50000 GCA_037179515.1 Halocaridina rubra
TAATAATAGTAAGATTAATGATGATAATATTAATAATGATTTTATTGTTACTATTATTACTATTATAATTTTTATTATTATTATTATTATTATTATTATTATTATTATTATTATTATTATTATTATTGGATTCGGTTTTATGTCACGAACTCCCTTTTCTACTAAGGGCTAGGACGGTTGCCTTCTTACAAAGGACTTGTTTTGGCAGATGTAATCGTTACCCTGAGTGTATGCCCATACTAACCTCAGTCCGTGACGGGGCGCGAACCCTCGACATGCCGCCTCAGAGTCGCAGACGCTACCATTTTGCCACGGAGACTACATTATTATTATTATTATTATTATTATTATTATTATTATTATTATTATTATTATTATTATTATTATTATTAACATCATTATTATTATTATTATTATTATTATTATTATTTCCATTATTGCTATTTTTATAATTATTATCATTATAAAATTGTTATTATTATTATTATTATTATTATTATTATTATTATTATTATTATTATTATTATTATTATTATTATTATTATCATCATCATTATTATTATTATTATTTCTATTGTTATAACTATTATAATTATTCCTACTACTGCAATCAAAAGCAGTAGTGCTGGTAATTATTGTTGTTGATAATGTCCTTATCATTTTTGACATATTTCACCACATGTGACATCTATAGGAAACCCTTTTGTCTTGTGGATGATTGTGAATAGTTCATTCAAAAGTCAATTTTAAAGCTGTAGAGAAGTGACTGAGATTCTTCTCCCAGAGAAGAGCACGATTTGCAACCCCTACAGAAATCTTCACTAGAAGTGTGAAGGATGAAGTACTCTTTTCAGCTTAGCTCAAATTTTTAACTTTCTTTGACCAAAGCTCATGTCCCCTAGATAATCTCGTGTACATGAATGCGCCTCTCTTTCTAGGTTAGGGCTTTTATTTTTTAATAGTGATGTAGAATCTTTCATTTTTCTTATGCCTTTGTCTTAGAAATAACTAACTCTTCATTTGTATCGTAAGCACTTGTAACCAAACATTTTTCTTAAAAGAATATCGATAATTAATCATACAGATTTTTTTATACTTCGAATGTTTACTCATGAAATTTTGCTAATATCCATAGATACTGTGGAAATATATACCATTACGCGTATATATATATATATATATATATATATATATATATATATATATATATATATATATATATATATATATATATATATATATAAATATATATACATATATATATATATATATATATATATATATATATATATATATATATATATATATAAATATATATACATATATATATATATATATATATATATATATATATATATATATATATATATATATATATATATATATATATATATATATATATATATATTTATGTATATATATATATATATATATATATATATATATTTATGTATATATATATATATATATATATATATATATATATATATATATATATATATATATATATATATATATATATTTATATATATATATATATATATTTATATATATATATATATATATATATATATATATATATATATATATATATATATATATATATATATATATATATATATATATATATATATAAAGTAATCAAAAGCTGTTAGCATGCAGCACTAAATGATAGGGAAACCCATCAGTGAAACAACACAGAAATAATAACTCTATATATCTGGTCCTAACTAGGTGTGTGTATGTGTGTGTGTGTGTGGGATAATCCTACTTGCGTAAAATATTTAGCCAGAATGTCCCCCCAAAAACAAAAGATTTACACGTAACAGAGAGAAAGTATGTCCAAGTCTGACTACGGTGGCTTAGAGCCGAAGGCGGTACAAAACTGATTAAGAAGGGAGCCATTCATCAATGCAGGTTACAGCTGTTGACTATGTCAGAACCTCCTCTCAAACCCCTTCCCATATGACAAATCCATCCCACCCCATTATTCCTGTCTTGGTCCATAGACATCTATGTACTCCCTTGACCCCCCACCACCTTCATTCCATTTGACCTCTATCTTAAGGGGGGTTTACACGGTCAAACGATTCGTCGAACGCATTCGACAGACAAGTGTTTGAAGTGATGTTTGAACGTGTGAACGGGGTATTTGGTTGTCGAACACGTTTGTCGAACTTGTTCGATAACCAAATACCCCGTTCACACGCTCGAACATCACTTCAAACACTTGTCTGTCGAACCGCGTTCGACGAACCGTTTGACCGTGTAAACCCCTCTTTGTATTAACATCAGAAGTTGGTATGTTATAGTATCTCCAGTGATGGAGGAAAACAAAAAACAATTGAAATTTTTATTTTAGATTAAAACAAACTAATATAACTCTGGGATAACTCCAGGAGCGGTTATATACAGAAAATAAAAAGCATGACTTTAATTAAAATCTTTTTGAATATTTTAACACCATACAGAACGTGAATGGTCTTTATCGTATAACTACCAAATAACGACTTCTAGTAGCGAAAAAAAAAATAGAAAAAAAAATACTCATCTCTGTTAAGGAATGATAGTCCCCTCCTGTTTTGCAGTTAGTCTTAGATTCCATATGTTGAAATGGCAGGCGATGGATGGTTTCTATCCATTTGAGGAGTTGAATTTCCTTTGCATCCAACATCCAGTTTCTGTTTTTTCTTTTTCTCAGTATTTTCCTCTTTCTGTCTCCTTGGCAGAGGTACAAGAATACCCCTCCATTTTCCTACTTCGCGTTGTGAAAGTTGACTTAGTGGGGAAAATCTTAGGGACCTGGAATTCCCCTCTCGTATAATACATCCCCAGAAGATCTCTTGTAATGAGACTAATGGTCTCATATGGATTCCCCTCAAGTACTAATGTATCTATGAAGAACATGTGGTGTTGGACTGACGTAAGCTCCTGCTAACCCTCCTCTCACGATCTCTTTACTTCATTTAATAATAATAAACCTTTATTTCCATTACAATACAATACAATGGGTATTTGTCAGCCGGGGCAAGCCCCAACCCCCGCTGTGGTGTCCAACCACAGCAGTTCCTGCCAGGAAGCAGCTTAAACTCTCGATCTTGGACGGGAACCGATCTTTCGATCTCGTGAATGCGAAGCCAGCGCGTTACCACTGTACTAGCCAGCAGGTCCATTTTAGGCCCATTTTGTCACGTGGACGCATTCTGTATATTCGACATAGCTTCATTACAAATAAAAAAAAACGTTGTAGTGATGCAAAATGGAGAGTAGTCAAGAATTGGTCCAACTGGCTATTAAATAGAATGGAAACATATAGTGATAGAGGGTAGGTGAGGGTGTGTTCTCTTATTATTATTATCTTTAATATGCAATAAATATCCACACATTCTAAAGTATATTTCTACATAAAAATGTGCAGTTATAATAAAATGGATTTGCACATAATAAAAGGAAAGCTTTGTCAAAACTGTGCATGGAGAGAACTTGAAATGCATGTCACTTATCACATGAAGAAGCAACATATAATGACATTATTTGTAATTGCGATACACTCTACTTTGACCAAGCAAAATGAACCAAGTCACAATGCTATGTACTTTAACTAAATCCAAAATACGGTTTTGTATTATTTTTGTACAATTTCCTTCATAGGTTCTACCCATACAGACTTGGGAAAGAATTTATCCATAGGTATGAGTCTATGTATATGTAAAATTGGAGGGAGTATTTGATTGGTTTTGGTGAGGGGTCCGTTGTTAGAAGAAAGTGATTCGAGGGTCAGAGACAAGTTTGGAATACCTTTCATAGGTGAATTTTCTTTTACACCAATGTCAGGTATAATATTTAGGAATAAAAGTGACAATGTCAGTGGACAGGTAAAGAGAGGGAAAAGATATTACATTAAACACTTTCAACTTTACAAGTTTCACAAAGAAAACAAAATGTAATTTTCTACCAAAGATTAAATACGCTGTATGTAAAAATACACGAACAATCTTTTAATACAAAGAAATGCAGATAAGATTAAAAATTCCACCCTAATTTTTTTTCTTTTTATTCACAGAATAGCAAAAGGTTTTTTTTAATTATTAACTTGACGAACGTTCTTAAATGCCAAATATAGATTTACAGTTTATACTATCTTAAAAATTTGCAAAATTTATATTTTCTGTTTTACTTTATTTTGAAATAACACCCGCAAAACAGGCATGTATATCACTATAAAAAAATGCCAAAAAAAAAAAAAATGACTGGACAACAGCATTTTTAATGGAGCTAAAATGGCTTTGGGTAGAAGACCAAATTAAATTCGATGTTGTGATGTTTATGTATAAGTTAATAAAAGGTGTCATACTTGAATTAGTCATGCGGATTAGTACAGTTATCAGTTCAGTGGAAAGAAACACTCGACAAACACAAATTTTCGTGATATTAAGAACAAGAAAAAAAAAATAGCAAAAAATCACACAAATTCGTGATTCTAAGAATAAGAACAAAAATAACAAAATTCACACAATTTCGTGATTCTAAGAACAAGAACAAAAATAGCAAAAAACACAATTTTGTGATTCTAAGAACAAGAACAAAAATAGCAGAAATCACACAATTTCGTGATTCTAAGAACAAGATCAAAATTAGCAGACAAAGCTCTGTCCATCAGGAGCCCTAACTTATGGAACAGTCTACCAGAGGACATAAATGGAACAGAAATTGCAGAGAATGTCAAAGAGAAGCTGAGAAAACATTTAAACAATAGCCGAAAATATCAATGTATTAACTTGTATGCTCTAATACTGTAAAAAATTATTATAAAGTGTTGTGACGTTTATTCATAATGTTTCTTGTATTGTGTTTATATATGTTATGAATACCCACTGTAAATACTTCGGAAATACAGATATTTTTATCTTATTCTATTTTGTTTTATTATTTATTGAGAATTAGTAGCTGACAGCGGGAACTTATGCAAAAGACCCCAATTTACTCATATTATCTGAGTA
>JAXCGZ010004097.1:55000-70000 GCA_037179515.1 Halocaridina rubra
TTCTAAGCTTATCCAAATACTAGGCTTATATGGCCCATTTAAGTTTTTCTCATCAATAAATCTGAAGAGTTCCCAGGGAATCTTGGAAGAGGAACACAGTCAGCTTTTGCCTTAATCCAAGAGCTATCATAGAGGAGAGTTTGTGCCCTTCGTTTGAATATTTCGCAGTTTTATATAAGTTATACATATTTCACATTTTTCTTAATCTAAATGAATTGTCTAGAAGGTTGCGAGTTGTTATTTTGGTGCTTCACAAGTAGAAATGATAGTAGGCTATTTGGGAGTAACAATCATAGGATGCATGGGCAGGCATTAAAGTTTTAATTGGCTCTGAAACAAAATAAATCGCAGTAAGTCTTACTATAAACCTAACCTTTGATAGCAATCTAATCCTATCTTATACAGTTTCATAGATTTTAATTCATAAAAGAGTGTATCATTATTTTATGGTTGACTGAGGATGGGAGTGATGAACAAATTTCATTTTCTTATGATGAAATGGTGCGATCTATAAAGCATGCAAAGTGTGGTAAGGCGCGTGGCCCAGGCAAAGTCAGCGGAAGGTTCTAAGGTTCAAGTACGCACTAAATTGCAAAACCATTACCTGTATTATGTCAAGTATGACTACGCATATGTATCAGAAATTACTCCAATACCTAAGAATCAAATTTCTTAAAACAAAAGATTAGCTTAACCCCATTAGCAATATTGCATTGACCTCCCTTATTATGACATGTTGGAATACATAGTTAAACTTTACTCCTGTACCCATCTTCAATACCTGCGGGATCAGATAAAAATTTTTATGCAACAGTTGAAAACTTTGCAAAGCAATAATATAAGAATTATATTTTTCTTAACATTATCTATGAGGAGACATTGTTTTCCCTTCAGCTAACTTGTTCTTAGAGTAATATATGCTTCCGCAAGATGAGGAAATATCAAATATCAGTCTCAACAGAAAAAAAAAAAAAATCAAGCAAAGCTTACATCAAACATTACAACAATTTTCGAAGGATACTTTTACTGTTATTATTTCCATTCATCTTTTTTTTTTTTGAGAATAATTTATAGAATGTTATATGCGGCTCTTATTGAAAAAGAACAGTGACTCAGTGCCATATTATACAGTATGTTGGCACCATTAAATGATCAAAGCCTCCTTGTGCGTTAGATGTTTCTTTGATTTTCTGAAAGCTTGCATTTCTACATGGTCATTAAATTTCATAACTAATACACATCTAATACCTTAATTATCCTCAGAGAATTCAAGTTTCATGTACAAATTTCTCAAAAACAACAATAAAGCAAATACATAATATCGTTTAATAGCCCGCATAAACTTCGTAATTCCATGAATAACGGCATAATACAATGTTTTATCATCCACATATGAGTTTTCAGGAGTTCCAGAGAAGCAATCGTTAGGTGATTCAATTCAGTACTTCCATGGCCCAATATCTTTTTGATTTAAAGGCTCTTGCTCTTTTCCAGATGACATTTCATACTGAATATTATCCGGATATACTGGGACAGTGCTTTTTTATGAGTGTGACACCTGGACAGACAAAAACTGCCCTCATCAATAACGGCCCGGGCACGAGAAAACACCAAGACAAAGGAAAAGAAAAAGTTTAAGGACAAGGTAGAGATGAGGTAATGTCAAACAAAGGAAAATCACAGACAAAACTCAGTGAAAGTACGGATGACCCAGAGATGTGGCGGACTAGAGTCTGAGATGACGATAGATATGCTTTTTGAAGGATGATAGGTCATAAGAATTAGGAAAGACAGAAGGAGGAAGAGAGTTCCAGAGTCTGGAGGTAGATGGGAAGAAGCATTCGCTGCACCGACCAATCCGCGAGTTACAAATTTCCACACAGTACCTGTGAGATGAGGCCGCTTGGCCTCATCAAACCTCAGAGGGGCTCTGAATTTTGATGTCTATTGATTGTAATACAGGTCTCATATGCTTGAATGAACATTTTCTATTATCAAAGAAGCACAATCATGGTACCGGATTTCATCATATAATATTCCATAGTTTCCAGTAATTGTATTCTTCATTATGCAATATTTTCATGGTACACATGACCACAGTGCTTGAATAACAGCCTTTGTCATTGGTTTATGTTTTGTGTTTCTATGAAAGGTTTGGTCAATTCATTTCTCAGAACTATTTATGAAATACATGACATCAAAATTACATAATTTGGAATCAAAGCCTTTGCTGTGGACTATTTTACTGACACCAGACTGGGAAATCAGCAAGGAGAGAGAGAAGAGAGAGAGAGAGAGAGAGAGAGAGAGAAGAGAGAGGAGAGAGAGAGAGAAGAGAGAAGAGAGAGAGAGAGAGAGAGAGAGAGAGAGAGAGAGAGGCTTCATAGAAAATCATGTTATTTCAATAATGTGCTATCATAAGATTAAATACAGCTTTATACCTGTTTCAACAGCTGATAAGAAAATAATTTGACAGGCATTTATCTGTTTTCATTCCACTACAACCACTCCCGTTTGCCCGTGCATTCCCCTTCCATGTTACTACTCAGAGGTGCCTTGCCCCTCTCCCAAATGCAGGCCCAGCAGAAGGCAAATTCCTTCCTCCATAAAGCTTATTATGTAACAAATCATTTTGATATGAAAATCTCCATAAAATGTTATCCATAGTTTACAGCAGTGCAACCATAAAGGCTGCGTCGTAGCCTCCATTCCCTCGTATTCATATAGGGCTATACATCAGGACTCTTTCTTTGCCCTCTATCCTCCCCCCCTCCATTCCCTCTCATTCCCACCCCCTGCATCACCCCCACCCCCATCATACTAAAAACATGAATACAGAACCCCAGATAAGCTAGAAAGATGGCTTTACCAGGCCACTTGCCATGGAGCTTTAGGAATTTCGTTATTTTTTTCCTACAAGCAACAGAGTTAATCTCTCTTTCTTTTTGCATATCCCCATTTGGGACTACCACTTAGTATGCTAAATACAGTGCATCTTCTGCCAAATTTAAATTTCCTCTCTTTTTAGTCTCATCTTCATTAAAGAAATAGTTGTTTTAGTAATAAATATTTCCTTGGATACGTCCAGTTGAATGAAGTTAGGCTCCATTTATCTAGAGCAATGAACAACTACTGTCTAGTTGGTGTTATATAAATGGGTCAGTTACTCTATTTTAGTAAAAAAAATGCACTTCCTCTACTAGATAAAGACGAATGGAATAAAGAATACTATCCATAAAGTACTATTTTTTTTTTTCAGATTACATCTACTTTGATGGGGGTATTAGCTGTACCTTATAATTTTTCTCTTTTTGTGGTTAAAAAAAAAAAGATGGTGTTATCAAACTATGGAAACTGAGCTGTGCTTAAGTGACTCTTTCTTCCTTTACTTGGTAAGGAGTTACAACATTAGTAAGAAATTGTGGCAGAATCTGCGTCACGCATATTTATCTCAAATATAAGCTGGGTAAATGATGGTGCAAGAAAAAAAACATAGCATTAGTATCTATAACAGGAGAAAGATATTCATTTAAATCTTTATTCATATATAATTATAAAACTTATTTGTTTATTTATTTCTTATATTTTGGGATAGAATGAAGGATTTAAAGAAAAGGAATGTTAAAATTATTCAAACTTTGCTAAAACAAAGAATTTGGCTAAATGGTATAATCATCAACATTTTTCAATATTACTCGTTTTTACTGCATATTGTTATTGAGTAAGCTCTATTAACTTATTGCACTGTAAAAAGTAAATCTTATCCTTATTTTGTGATATGTAATACTGCTCTCACCCCAGACACACAAAAACATAAGAAAAAGAGTCAGACTTATATATCTAGGTATATACCAATGACATTTTAGTTATCGAACAATATAGTTAATGATACTTAACTCTCTGAAATCATTCTAACATTCATTACATAACCATTTCACCACATTTTGACCAATGAATATATCAAAGAACACTAATTTTACCAATGGAATTATCAAAGGGCACTACCTGTATTGACTCAAAACTGAAAAAAAAAATATTAAGTCATTCTGAACAACAATGATTATCATCGTATGACAAGAAGAAATATATTGTACTTTATATACCTATGTAATTGAAAATAGTCAGAAAAGTGCATAATAAGAAAATCAAAAAAATCAGAGTAAAATCCTAAATGATAAAACCAGTCATCAGAAGTGAAAATATGAGGAGATATGAACTGAAGAACACAGGAGAGTCCTGGATAATGTCGTTCTTCCCCTGGGACAGTGAACGAAAAAATACCAACTATTAAATATCTGGACACATAACAGCCTCCTACTTTGTTATATACAGTCCTCAGTACTCAGCCATTGTGGACACTCAGTATATATGTTACAGTATATGTCATTCAGATTTAGATAAATTGCAGTGAATATGCTTAGCAGTCTCTTTACAGTGGAACGTATATTGCTTTTACAGTGGCAGTAGCATAAGATGAAAGGATGAATTTTTGAGAATTAAAATCTTTGATGGTAAAGTATGAGGGCTTATAGTCAGAATAAATTAAGTATTGCTAATGATACATTGCATAGTCACGCAATGAAAAATGTAGGTAGCTATATAAACAATGAAAAGTGTGGATGAAAATAATGAGTAAAGGACAAATGGCTCAACATTTGTTTACATTGGGTGTAAAGGTATGATTGAAAATATGATAATGTTCTATAAATACAAGTTTAGTGGACACTCATGTTAATCTGAAAATTAGGAACAATAGATATAACAACATAGACCACTGACACTGGATCACTAAGATGGACTGTATGCAGTGCTGAAATGACATACAGTGCTTCATGAAAAAGGGCAAACTGCGCCTTGGTACAGTAATTATGTGTCCAAGGTTCAAATCCCGATCGGAGTAAATTGATTTATGTTTTCACATATGGTAATGTGCTTATTTGATTATTGTTGGTCCCTAATGAGATTTGGAATTGAATTCAATGCGAAGACGAAGCCACAAGTAAGGTTAGGGGAAACTATAATATGAAGAGAGGGGCATTCAGATTGAATACGTTCATTCCTAGTATAGCAGATAAAGCTATAAGACTTGTTTCCCTTTTAACCTTCTGTGGTGTACTTGGTAGTGTCTTGGCACAGTAATTATGTGTCCTAGGTTCAAGACCCGATCGGAGTAAATATGATTCATATTTTCACATATAGTAATGTGCTTTTTTTAATATATATGTATATATATATATATATATATATATATATATATATATATATATATATATATATATATATATATATATATAAATAAATATATATATATATATATAAATATATATATATATATATATATATATATATATATATATATATATATATATATATATATACATATATATATATATATATATATATATATATATATATATATATATATATATATATATATATATATATATATATATATATATATATATATATATATATATATATATATATATATATATATATATATATATATATATACATATATATATATATATATATATATATATATATATATATATATATATATATATATATATATATATATATATATATATATACATATATATATACATATATATATACATATATATATATATATGCATATATATATATATATATATATATATATATATATATATATATATATATACATACATATATATATATATATATATATATATATATATATATATATATATATATATATATATATATATATGTGTGTGTGTGTGTGTGTGTGTGTGTGTGTGTGTGTGTGTGTGTGTGTGTGTGTGTGTGTGTGTGTGTGTGTGTGTGTGTGTATACACATATCTATATATATATATATATATATATATATATATATATATATATATATATATATATATATATATATATATATGTGTGTGTGTGTGTGTGTGTGTGTGTGTGTGTGTGTGTGTGTGTGTGTGTGTGTGTGTGTGTGTGTGTGTGTGTGTGTGTGTGTGTGTGCAAGTGAATATGTTTGTATGTAAATATTTTTATTACGATACTATGAACACGTAACACAGATGAATAGATGTTAGCTGTGAAGGAAAAGTGAAATTATGTAGTTCTGAGATATTTCAGACTATTTTAGTCCATCTTTGGAGCAACTAACTAAAACATTAAAATCAAAGTATAGATAATGCATTGAGAGGAGGAAAATTAGAAAGCAAACACCTTAAAGCTGAGTACATAATTACAGGATATAAACTTTATAATGCTGATCGTAGTGCAGATAAAAGAGGGGGAGGGATAATTATGTATATTAAAGATAGCCTCAGAAGCTGCATTAAGTCTGGAATTAAGACAAATCTAAACTCAGAAACCTTATGGGTTGAAATTAAAAATAATATAGAAAGTCTAGTTGTAGGAGTAGTCTACAGACCACCTGATCTAGATAATATAGAGTCGCAAGTTATATACGATGAAATTTCTAAAGTGAGCAGGTCAAATAGAGTTTGCATTGTAGGCGATTTTAATTTTAGACATATTAACTGGGAAACCATAACAGGTGATAGTAGCTCTAAGGAGTTTTTGGAAGTAGTAGAAGACAATTTCCTTTCTCAGCATGTACATGAAGCAACACGGGGGGTGAATACACTAGATTTAGTTCATAGTAATAGAGAGAATATGGTTACAAATTTAGAAGTTGGTGAAAAATTGGGCAACAGTGACCATGATTCCATTAGATTTAACATAATTTTCAAGGAAACTATAAAGGAAAATAAGAATATTGTTCCAAACTTTAGAGCAGGAGATTTTGAGGGCTTAAAAACTAAATTATCTAATGAGGTATGGGAAGGGATTTCTGGGGTACAGATGTGGGTAGTTAATCCAGCAGGTCAGGTCGCAGGTAGCGGATTACCCCGAAATTTGGGTACCACATGCCAAGGATTATCACAAGATAAGATCAATACATTAAATTCTCTCACAGGAAAGAACAGCAGCCCGTCAGTTAATATAAATTTGGATGAGGAATATAACAATTTTGTCATGACTCTTAAGAATAGTCAGAGAGACTATATTCCCATGAAACATTGCAGATCAAGAAAAAATGACCCTAAATGGATGAACAATAGAATAAAGAATCTTATAGGTATTAAAAGAGGAATATACAGGAAACTAAAAAGAGGTGAAGAGCAGGTGAGGCAGCAATATATACAGTTAAACAGGGAAGTTAAAAAGATAGTTAGAGAGTCGAAAAGAAAATACGAAGTTCGAATAGCAGGAGAAGCTAAAGAAAATCCTAAAGGGTTTTATCAACATTATCAAACAAAATTTAAGGAAAAAGTCGGACCAATTGAAGTAGCCAATGGCCATATCACAGATGACGATAAAGTGATGTGTACATGTTTAAATGATTATTTCTTATCTGTATTTACAAATGAAAACTTGGAAAATATTCCGGAAGTAGAATCCATTTACAGAGACAGTCCCGATAATATACTTAGTTCAATAAATATTACGAGAGAGGAGGTAATAAAAGAAATAGATAAATTAAAGGCTCATAAATCTCCGGGACCTGATGGAATATATGCTAGAATATTAAAGGAATGCAAGGAAGAGCTTAGTTGTCCTCTAACTGCATTATTTAATAATTCAATAAAATTAGGATCGGTACCCATGGAGTGGAAATTGGCAGATGTGGTACCAATATTTAAAAAAGGAGAACGTGTTAAAAAGAATAATTATAGGCCGGTAAGTTTAACGTCAACAGTGGGTAAGATTCTAGAATCCATAATTGCAAATAAAATAAGGG
This sequence comes from Halocaridina rubra, assembly GCA_037179515.1. NCBI lineage: Eukaryota > Metazoa > Arthropoda > Malacostraca > Decapoda > Atyidae > Halocaridina > Halocaridina rubra. Next base: position 62,799 of record JAXCGZ010004097.1, read on the forward strand.
CACATCTAGAATTACACAGACTGATAAAACTTTCACAACACGGGTTTCTTAAGGGTTTTTCGTGCCTTACAAACTTACTGTCTTTTTATTCAGAAGTTTACGAGGCAGTAGATTGTGGCAAAGAATATGATACAATATATCTAGATTTTAGCAAAGCTTTTGATAGAGTTCCTCACAAAAGATTAGTTAAAAAGCTGGAAGCTCATGGTATAGGAGGAGCTGTGCTCAGATGGATCAAACAATGGTTAAAAGACAGAAAACACAGGGTTTGCATAAATGGAGAGAAATCAGAGTGGGGCTCGGTTACAAGCGGGGTACCACAAGGCTCGGTACTGGGTCCTCTATTATTCATCGTATATCTAAATGATCTGGAATCGGATATCAGTAGTAACCTAAGTAAATTCGCAGACGACACTAAAATAGGTAGAACTATAAATGGAAAAGAAGACATTCATGCTTTACAGGAAGATCTAAATAGATTATCTGAATGGTCGGACAAATGGCAAATGGAATTTAATGTTGAAAAATGTAAAGTAGTTAAAATGGGTACTATAAAAGACAATACTAGTTATAAGCTAAATAACCATGAAATCATGAGTTCTCAGTGTGAAAGGGATTTGGGAGTTCTTGTGAGTAGTAGTCTTAAGCCAAGAGAGCAATGCACAGCAGTCAGAAATAAAGCAAACAGAATTTTAGGATTTATCTCAAGAAGCGTCAGCAATAGGACGGAAAAAGTTATTTTGCAGCTCTATCTTGCATTAGTTAGGCCCCATTTAGATTATGCTGTGCAATTCTGGTCACCCTATTATAGAATGGAAATTGAATCCTTGGAGAGAGTGCAACGAAGAATGACCAAGATGATACACAATATCAGAAATCTACCATATGAGGACAGATTAAAAAAACTTAATCTACATTCTCTAGAGAGGCGAAGAGTTAGGGGGGATATGATTGAAGTGTATAAATGGTTTAAAGGGATTAACAAGGGAGATATTAATAAAGTTTTAAAAATTCATGATCAAACCAGAACTCGTAATAATGGATTTAAGCTTGATAAATTTAGGTTCAGAAGGGAAATTGGTAAAAATTGGTTTGGTAATAGAGTAGCTGATGCATGGAACAAGCTTCCTAGTAGGATAGTAAATGCCAATACCTTAGACACCTTCAAATGTAGATTAGATAGACATATGACAGAGGTAGGGTGGGTATGAATAGGTTAGTGCTTATTAGAAAAATCATAAAAAGAAAAACAGAATAAATAAGTAGAGTAGAATAGAATAGGTTAGACATGCTGAAAATACAATTCAAAAATGGAGCTGCCTCGTGTGTGCCAGTAGGCATGTTGCAGTGTCCTCTATTCTTATGTTCTTATGTTCTTATAGAAAATAAGGATATTAACTCCAGGGATAACGATATGTCAATAATCTAAGTGAAATTATTTTTAATACCTCAATTAGTTTATAAGTCTATTTTAGCAAAAGAAATTAACGAATAAGTACATAAGAACATAAGAACATAAGAATAGAGGACACTGCAACATGCCTACTGGCACACACGAGGCAGCTCCATTTTTGAATTGTATTTTCAGCATGTCTAACCTATTCTATTCTACTCTACTTATTTATTCTGTTTTTCTTTTTATGATTTTTCTAATAAGCACTAACCTATTCATACCCACCCTACCTCTGTCATATGTCTATCTAATCTACATTTGAAGGTGTCTAAGGTATTGGCATTTACTATCCTACTAGGAAGCTTGTTCCATGCATCAGCTACTCTATTACCAAACCAATTTTTACCAATTTCCCTTCTGAACCTAAATTTATCAAGCTTAAATCCATTATTGCGAGTTCTGGTTTGATCATGAATTTTTAAAACTTTATTAATATCTCCCTTGTTAATCCCTTTAAACCATTTATACACTTCAATCATATCCCCCCTAACTCTTCGCCTCTCTAGAGAATGTAGATTAAGTTTTTTTAATCTGTCCTCATATGGTAGATTTCTGATATTGTGTATCATCTTGGTCATTCTTCGTTGCACTCTCTCCAAGGATTCAATTTCCATTCTATAATAGGGTGACCAGAATTGCACAGCATAATCTAAATGGGGCCTAACTAATGCAAGATAGAGCTGCAAAATAACTTTTTCCGTCCTATTGCTGACGCTTCTTGAGATAAATCCTAAAATTCTGTTTGCTTTATTTCTGACTGCTGTGCATTGCTCTCTTGGCTTAAGACTACTACTCACAAGAACTCCCAAATCCCTTTCACACTGAGAACTCATGATTTCATGGTTATTTAGCTTATAACTAGTATTGTCTTTTATAGTACCCATTTTAACTACTTTACATTTTTCAACATTAAATTCCATTTGCCATTTGTCCGACCATTCAGATAATCTATTTAGATCTTCCTGTAAAGCATGAATGTCTTCTTTTCCATTTATAGTTCTACCTATTTTAGTGTCGTCTGCGAATTTACTTAGGTTACTACTGATATCCGAATCCAGATCATTTAGATATACGATGAATAATAGAGGACCCAGTACCGAGCCTTGTGGTACCCCGCTTGTAACCGAGCCCCACTCTGATTTCTCTCCATTTATGCAAACCCTCTGTTTTCTGTCTTTTAACCATTGTTTGATCCATCTGAGCACAGCTCCTCCTATACCATGAGCTTCCAGCTTTTTAACTAATCTTTTGTGAGGAACTCTATCAAAAGCTTTGCTAAAATCTAGATATATTGTATCATATTCTTTGCCACAATCTACTGCCTCGTAAACTTCTGAATAAAAAGACAGTAAGTTTGTAAGGCACGAAAAACCCTTAAGAAACCCGTGTTGTGAAAGTTTTATCAGTCTGTGTAATTCTAGATGTGCCCTTATTTTATTTGCAATTATGGATTCTAGAATCTTACCCACTGTTGACGTTAAACTTACCGGCCTATAATTATTCTTTTTAATACGTTCTCCTTTTTTAAATATTGGTACCACATCTGCCAATTTCCACTCCATGGGTACCGATCCTAATTTTATTGAATTATTAAATAATGCAGTTAGAGGACAACTAAGCTCTTCCTTGCATTCCTTTAATATTCTAGCATATATTCCATCAGGTCTCGGAGATTTATGAGCCTTTAATTTATCTATTTCTTTTATTACCTCCTCTCTCGTAATATTTATTGAACTAAGTATATTATCGGGACTGTCTCTGTAAATGGATTCTACTTCCGGAATATTTTCCAAGTTTTCATTTGTAAATACAGATAAGAAATAATCATTTAAACATGTACACATCACTTTATCGTCATCTGTGATATGGCCATTGGCTACTTCAATTGGTCCGACTTTTTCCTTAAATTTTGTTTGATAATGTTGATAAAACCCTTTAGGATTTTCTTTAGCTTCTCCTGCTATTCGAACTTCGTATTTTCTTTTCGACTCTCTAACTATCTTTTTAACTTCCCTGTTTAACTGTATATATTGCTGCCTCACCTGCTCTTCACCTCTTTTTAGTTTCCTGTATATTCCTCTTTTAATACCTATAAGATTCTTTATTCTATTGTTCATCCATTTAGGGTCATTTTTTCTTGATCTGCAATGTTTCATGGGAATATAGTCTCTCTGACTATTCTTAAGAGTCATGACAAAATTGTTATATTCCTCATCCAAATTTATATTAACTGACGGGCTGCTGTTCTTTCCTGTGAGAGAATTTAATGTATTGATCTTATCTTGTGATAATCCTTGGCATGTGGTACCCAAATTTCGGGGTAATCCGCTACCTGCGACCTGACCTGCTGGATTAACTACCCACATCTGTACCCCAGAAATCCCTTCCCATACCTCATTAGATAATTTAGTTTTTAAGCCCTCAAAATCTCCTGCTCTAAAGTTTGGAACAATATTCTTATTTTCCTTTATAGTTTCCTTGAAAATTATGTTAAATCTAATGGAATCATGGTCACTGTTGCCCAATTTTTCACCAACTTCTAAATTTGTAACCATATTCTCTCTATTACTAAGAACTAAATCTAGTGTATTCACCCCCCGTGTTGCTTCATGTACATGCTGAGAAAGGAAATTGTCTTCTACTACTTCCAAAAACTCCTTAGAGCTACTATCACCTGTTATGGCTTCCCAGTTAATATGTCTAAAATTAAAATCGCCTACAATGCAAACTCTATTTGACCTGCTCACTTTAGAAATTTCATCGTATATAACTTGCGACTCTATATTATCTAGATCAGGTGGTCTGTAGACTACTCCTACAACTAGACTTTCTATATTATTTTTAATTTCAACCCATAAAGTTTCTGAATTTAGATTTGTCTTAATTCCAGACTTAATGCAGCTTCTGAGGCTATCTTTAATATACATAATTACCCCTCCCCCTCTTTTATCTGCACTACGATCAGCATTATAAAGTTTATATCCTGTAATTATGTACTCAGCTTTAAGGTGTTTGCTTTCTAATTTAATCCAGCTTTCACTAATGCATATTATATCCGGTCTCTCACTACATACTATGGCTCTCAGTTCTTCTATCTTGTTACCTAAACTACGGCTATTTGTATAATATACTTTTAAACTTTCTCTAGCTTCACCCTTCTTGTGGCTATTCTTTTTGTTAATATTTGTTCTATGTAACAAATGGTTCTTATCCTTAGACTCCCAGTTATTTGACCCACTATTTAATGAACCCTTACTGACTAATTTCTCTGCACAAGTATTAATCATTTCATTTTTTGTGTCTAACAAAACCCCCCTACCTCTCTGTCTATCATACCAGCCAATACCGAGACACCTGAATTAGAAAGATGCACTCCATCCCTTGCATACATATGCTTACGACTAGTGAAGTGATCCCACTCGTCTATAAAACCTATATTATTCTCCCGACAGAAGACTTTCATCCTAGCATTTCTCCTATAGCTCGAGACCACCACTCTGAACTTTGGCTAAGCCTAGGGAGAATACCACACATCACAGGAACTGCACCCCTTTTCCTAATCTTATCCAGGGCTTGTCTATACAACCTAATCAGCTCTTCACTTCTACCATCCTGCACGTCATTTCCCCCAGCTATCAAACAAACAACATCTTTTTTCTCAATCCAGCTATTTATTGACTCACCCACCTTCTTCATACCTGCTCCAGGGAAAAAATATTTTCCTCCTGGGTCCAAGGATAACTGACAGGGAATTAAATAAAGTTTAATTGGTTGTTAACTGTATAAAAGTGAAATTAACATTTCTACAAAATATAGTATTCCAATTAACTATTGAGATACTCATTAACGACTATTGGTATGAATTCTCAAAGTTTTTTGTTCATGGTTACAAAAATATGACTCCATTATTTTAAGGAATGTTTAGCAGAATAAATATTCCAAAGTCATTGCTCCCAAAGCGAATTTACAATTATGGGCCCGATTTCTTAAACAGTGTAAACCTAGGATACCATATTGTTAGTTAGCTAGACACACACAAATGGATTTCATAAACGCATCTGACGCGGTTCTGTGTACGGCTAGGATCCCGTACGGGATCCTAGCCATACACAGAACCGCGTCAGATGCGTTTATGAAATCCATTTTTGTTTGTCTAGCCAGCTAACAATATGGTATCCTAGGTTTACACTGTTTAAGAAATCGGGCCATGGTGACTATCTAGTAAATGATTTCTGTGAAATTATCTTGCAAAACTACGTAAAATTCATTAAAAAGTAATAAAGATCGTTCTTTGATGAACTTTTGAATTCTACGAAAAGTTTTCATAGTGTCTTGCCTTGTGCTTGAAGTTTCCAATTCAACATGAAACAAACAAACAAAAACAAACAAACAAACAAACATTTATTTCCATTTTTGTACAATGGTTATTCTTTTACAATCTAAAAGTAACTTATAAGTAGATATATAATTGAACTAGTAAGTAAGAGGGTAATACATACAATTAAATTAAATAATGGTTTCCTAGAAAATAATAATACTGTAATAAAAATGTTAACAATTATGTTAATAATAAAGTAGTAGATCTGGTATTGAAAGAAAGTTTTCGGATTATTAATCAGAGCAAACAATCAAAACAAACAAACATTTATTTCCATTTTGTACAAAGGTTATTTTCAAAGTAAAAATTAATTTATAAGTAGACATGTGATTAAACTAATAAATAAGAGGGTAATACATATAGTTAAATTAAATGTAGCTTTCAAGGAAAATAATAATGCTGTAATAAAAATGTTAACAATAATGTTAATAATAAAGTAGTAATAATAACACTAGATACAGTGTCGTTATTATCGGCATCATTTCCATATTTGTTTTCCTTACAATGAGAACAATTAGTTCTTAACGAGCACCAACTATTTGTCCAAAAGAAAACTGTATAGTTTGCCTTCGAAAGCTGTGAAAGAGGATTCATTTTTAAGATGCTCTGGAATATTGTTCCAGAGAGTTGTCCCTTTGATAGTGATCATCGTTGAACCTGCTTCTGTGTTTGTTCTTTGAATAAAGAGCTCGCTGCTCTGTCTAGTGTTGGTTCCCCTTATATTCCTGACTGTTTTTTAACTCAAATAGCAGTGTAATTTGGATATGAAACTCCAGCACCTGATTTCAATGAGTGATTGGACAAAAAATGCAAAACAAAATTGTGTTGCGAATTAATTTAGTGAACTAACCAGTGATGATGTACAGTGTGTGGGGGATGTGTACTGTCATTTAATTATAAATAGCATCGTCTGTGAGTTATTTAGAAAAGTTCAGCAAGCTCCCTCAATAGTAATTGGATATCAATAAGGGTATGCTATATTGCTCTGTGAATCTACTCCGTCAAAATCAATTCCCATTATGATATTCAATGCATTGGTGAGTTGAAGAGAGATAAAGACACTTCACAAAACGTAAGTAGAAAAATCCAACAAGTTTGTTATTTTAGACAGAGATGTGTAATTCTCAAATTGCTTGAATCGTTAAATGTCACTGAAACCTTTGTACAATTACATAAAATTTCCCTAGATTATGCGACTGAATCATTCGACAGTGAATTTGGGAAGATATTTAGAGACAGTAAAAAAAGAATGAAAAATTCACTGTCAAATCCCCTTCAATTCCATATTTGCAGTTTGATTAAAGTTCTCTTAATGGCGGTTTACACGGTCAAACGGTTCGTCGAACGCGGTTCGACAGACAAGTGTTTGAA
>JAXCGZ010004097.1:75000-84353 GCA_037179515.1 Halocaridina rubra
CTTTTTGTGATTAGCAGGTTTCCTTCTTTTCTCATTCACACATTTCACAATACATTTAGCCATTGTGTAACTGATGCTTAGGATATTTTAGTGTGCATTCTTGTATATATGGCGTGTTTTGATAATAATTTTTATATCATTCCATAATCGATAATATTTCGTGCCTTGCGACATGTCTGGTTTCCCAAATGAGAGGGAAATGAAGGAGGAAAACTTATGAAGAGCGATTAATAACCAATAATTTCTCTCTATTGAGAGAGGTATTCATCACTGGAAGACTCTTTAGCCATTTCTTTTTCGCCTCTCACAGTAAAAACATTATCTCTTCCATTCACGGTAATTTTTATCATGTCTATTTGAATTCATATCTAGTATAGGTCAATAGAGCTAGGGAAGACAGAAGCAGAATGAGAGTGTCTGAATATGGAAGTGGAAGGAAATAACCATTCATTGAACCAACCTATCCAAGATCTACAAATCACCAAACAACACCTGTTTGCCAACGCCAAATGACATGTTTTACGCAGTTTAGCTAGCGGGAAAGGCAAGCCGTTTGCCAACTTACCAGACCAGCGATGGAAGTAGTACGGATAAAAAATAAGAGATAACCTCTTCCGAAGGAGAGAGAGAGAGAGAGAGAGAGAGAGAGAGAGAGAGAGAGAGAGAGAGAGAGAGAGAGAGAGAGAGAGAGAGAGAGAGAGAGAGAGAGATTAGAAATAAGAGTAGGAAGCTGATGAGATTCAGCACTATCAATGAGAAAAGTGCTAGGAGCACCCCATATGTGAGAACAGTATTCTAGACAGGGACGGATCAGCTCTTTTCAAATTTCTAATAAGTGAGATGAGGAAAATTATATCGCAACTAAACCTAGCAAGAACCCAATTACGGCCACTTTTAACGCTGATCAATGTTGCGGATAAAAGTTTTTCAATATTTGCTAGAATATTTGTTACAAATGTATTGTTTAAAAATAGCTACAAAATTGCTGTATTTCTAAAGCTGAAAAAAGCCTCTAAAATATAGCAAACACATATCTTTCAATTGGTGAACAGACCGATTCATTGAACCTGTCAAGTTCTTTTGATGTTATTACACACAAACAACGTCTTAAATATCAAAGTCTTTGATGAGCAACTGAAGACAATATCTTTTTCCAATAAAACGAGAGGCAGTTATAATCTGTTATATAAGAATAAGGTTTTATCTTCTTGACTTTACTTCACGGAGGTTATGTCTCTGATATAAATTGTGTTTTGCTCCGTACCACTCTCAGCTCCTTTATTGTCCTTTCAGAGAATGTATGACCTCTAAATGTTATTTCGGGAGGGCCTTCTCTCTCCCCCCTTCTGCCTGTATATTTCTTTGTTTGGACAAGAGACCGTATCGTTCGTTCGTTCCGGTTTTACGTCACGGACACCCTTTTCAACCAAGGGCTAGGAGACCAAAAGCGCAAATTTTCAGCCGTGTTTCTGTTGAAGGTAGACGCCGAATTTGCTTAATTTTTTTTTTTACTGTCTTAGTTATGGAGAACTCGTAGCTTAAATTTTTTTGGAATTTGAAATCGTCTAGTCATTTTTCTCAAAAAATCTGAGTCGATTGATCACAGACACACACAAAAACGCACATCTACACACACACACACACACACACACACACACACACACACACACACACACATATATATATATATATATATATATATATATATATATATATATATATATATATATATATATATATATATATATATATTTATGTGTGTGTGTTTGTGTGTACGTGTGTGTGCGTGTGCGTATGTATGTTTGCATATGTATATATATATATATATATATATATATATATATATATATATATATATATATATATATATATATATATATATATATATATGTGTGTGTGTGTGTGTGTGTGTGTGTGTGTGTGTGTGTGTGTGTGTGTGTGTGTGTGTGTGTGTGTGTGTGTGTGATTACCTAATTGTGATTACCTAATTGTGTTTACGGGAAAGAGCCCAAAGCTCGTATCTTCCCGTCTCCTGATCGGTTCCATTTTATACTTAGTGATACTTATCATACCTGTCCTTAAAACTATGGATTGAGATAGCATTAACTACTGTGTATGTGTGTGTGTGTGCGTGTGTGTGTGTACATACATTTAGAAAATGAAAGTGTGTTGACAATAACCCTATCAAAAGGTTTTTCTGATATCACTATGTGCTTCGAGAGTTCTTCACACCATTTGATACGACCACGCCAGAGATGACAACGGCTGGAAAAATTACCCTTGGACTGCCAGCCTCTTAAATTGTAGCTGAACTAATAGTAGCACGAGAGCGTGGGGGAGAAATATATGGTCTCCAATATTCCCCCAACTCTCCTTTCCCCCCCCATCTCTCTTGCAATTCACCCTTGCCCCTCACTAGCAAATTTGTTCCTTGACCCCTCCTCCTTATACATCTAATCGGCAATTTTGCTGATATGGCTTCTCTCCATGTCTTTTATTGCCTTTTCTTCCTAAGTTCCTTAATACATTCCTTTCTCTTGCTGTTCTGCTTCTTGTCTCTTCTCTTTTCTTCCTATCAATTCTTCTTTCCTTCCATAGTTTTGTTTTATAAATAAATTTTTCATTTATCTCACTGTACAGATCTCCGACACTTTTTCACGTGAATTAATATACTTTGACTAAACCAGTCCACTGCTGTTGGGTGACCATGACATGACATTCTCCTTCCTTTGCAATTAACAATTTTTTTTTTTACACAATGTGTCTTCTATTTTCACATGTATATTTCTCTGAACATTTTGCATTTATATAATTGCCTTATCTTAAAGATATGCATTTTTTCATCACCCTCTCTATTGTGCACTGTAAATTGTTATTACTTACAAAGTAATTCTATTCTACGTTCATTAACCACGAGGACAGTTTTTCCTTCACTTTCAAAAGACACTAGTTTACCATCAACTAATAGCCAATAATCGAATATACATGAAATATAATGCTACTTGAAAAAGCAAGTTACGTATTAAGAAAATCAAATTTAGACACAATCACAGTCGAAAGAATTTTATCAAGACGCTCTTTGATAACTCTGCACTTTAAAAGAATTGCCTGTCCAGTTTGCAATGGCGCTTTTATATATATATATATATATATATATATATATATATATATATATATATATATATATATATATATATATATATATATATATATATCAACGATTGGAACATTTGCTACAAACCCCTCTGTTATCTCTTGCCTCAGAGCCAAGCCACCAATAAAGCAACTTCAGCAGAGAATTGTATTGCACTCAACGCTGGTAGTTAAATTGGTGACCATCGCCACGGAAGACACATGCATTGGTATACTACAACCCCGTTCTAGGGAGAGAGTCTATGAATATATCCATTTATGAGTTCTAAAATCAATTTGGTAAGAAAGTGGAATGAAGGGTGGTTGTATCTGAAATGGGATACCGTTGTTCTATGATAATTTTCGAAGTGAACGGATGAGAGAACTCTAACACTTGCAAAATAATGATGTCCAATTCAATTTAGAAATTAATATATATATATATATATATATATATATATATATATATATATATATATATATATATATATATATATATATATATATATATATATATATATATATATGGAAATATCTTGATAAAACTATTCTTTGACACTATATATTGCTAAGAGATTTCATTTTATGAATGCTTAACATATTCTTTAATGCATGCATATTGAATCATACAGTCGTATTTGCTATATTCCCTTCTTGCGAATCACTTGTTTTACCTTTCTCATTCATTCATTTGATTTTTTTTTTATACCTTTAGATTTCTTAATATTCCTTTTTCATACTTACCTTGCGTTATGTTTTAATTATTTATTCATCAATTCTTTTGTTAGTGTGGCACAAGGACAGGGGAGATAGCTGCACTCCTCAGGCCACCCCCCAAAAAAAATAAAAAATAAGCAGAAGAAAAAGTAGAAGCTTAAAGACTAGGTAGAAATAAGGGAATGCAACGCAGTAGGAAAAGGATTGGCTGAAAGAAGAGTCAAAGTATTGATGACCTACAGATATGGCAGGATAATGCCCTTAGATGACGATGGATCAGCTTTTTGTAGGAATATAGGTTATAAGATATAGGAAAGACAGAAGAAGGAAAAGTGTTCCAGAGTCTGGAGGTATATGGGAAGAAGCAGTCGCTGCGCCGACCATACCGCGAGCTACAAATCTCCCAATATTACCTGTGAGACAAGGCCTATTGGCGAGTGTTATGCGGCCTCGACAGTCGGAGAAGGATGCTGCTCTCCATCTCAACAGAGCAGAGTTGGAAAAAGAAACGATAGGATAGAGAAAGGGTTGAAACTTATCGAAGAATAGAAAGAGAATTCAGACTAGATGTAAGAGAAGGGTCATTAATGAGTCTAATAGCCTTAGATTCAACCCTATCAAGGAGATAGATAAAAGAAATAGCACCCCAGATGTTCAAGTACTGTTCTAACCAGGGAGAGATAAGACCTTTATAGCTTTTGAGTAACTGTAAACATGAAAGTTAATGACGGAAACGAAGCAAAATCCCCATTTTTTTAATGCGTATTTTGATATAAGGATTATGTGACTCATCTAAGAGAAGTTACAGGCAGTCTGGAGTCCTAATATGTTAATAGTAATAAGATATTAAATTTCTTTGTAAGAAGGAAAGTTGATGACCTTAACTCATCTCCCACTGATAAATGCTTCTGGTCCTTTGCCAAAAACTTCTCCAAAAACTTCTGTAACTCAAGCTTTCCCCCTCTCATTCATTTTGATGGTTCTATAGCTTGCTCTCACACTGACAAAGCCACTCTATTTGGATATTATTTTTCTGCCAACTATTCCGTAAACGATTCTAGCGCACCTGTCCCTCATTCTTTATCCTTCTCTAATCCTATGCCCTCCCTTATCCTTTCTTCATGCAAAGTTCATAAGGTTCTTCGCTCTCTAAAGACGAACAAGGCATCTTGTCCCGATGGTATTCCTGCAAGGTTCCTTAAGGAGTTTGCAGATAAACTGTCTCCCATGCTTTGCAATCTTTTTTACCTCATTTTGTCAACCAGTATCCATCCTTCATCTTGGAAGCATGCTCTAGTACAACCTGTTCCTAAGATGGGTATCCGCTCTATTTCTTCAAACTACCTACCTATTACCCTAACCTCATCTATCGCTAAAGTTTTTGAAACTTCTTGAAATGTCTTGAATCTAACTCACTAATCTCCTATCACCGGTATGGTTTCCGGAAGGCAAGATCAAATGGTGACCTCCTGTCCTGTCTTACTCATGTATGGTCATCTTCTTTAGGGAACTCGGGGGAATTGTTCATTGTTGCCCTTGCTATCTCTACGGCTTTAGACAGAGTCTGGCACAAGGCTCTGTTGGCCAAACTCCCTGCTTATGGCTTTATCCCTTCTCTCTGTCTCTGATTTCCAGTTTTCATTCTGACCGCTTTATATCTGTGTTTTTTCACTGTGCAACATCTAGCCCATTCACTGTTATCAGTGGTGTTCCACACGGCTCTGTTTTTTCACCTACTCTGTTCCTCTCTTCATCAGTGAACTGCTTCGGTCCCCATCTTCCTCTCTTCTTCACGCCTTTGCCGATAATTCTACACTTCATTTTTCCTCTGCCTTTTCTTCTGCTACTCGCAATCATTCTCGTATCACTTTCTTCTACTCTCATCTCCGATTTGCAGAGGGTATCTGAGTGGGGCACTCAAACTTTAATTAAATTTAGTGCCTGCAAGACACAGTTTCTGACTCTCTCTTTATCTTCTCCTCCTGATATCCCTATTGTTTTCGAAACTAAGGAAATTTACCCTCTTAATTCTATTAATATAGTAGGAATCACGATAGCCTCCAGCTTGTCTTGGAGGAATCATATAATCCATATTTCTAAATCTGCATCCAAAATATTTGGAGTTCTACTTCATGTTCATCATTAATTTACCTCTTTACAGCTACTTATGATCTATTAAAGTCTTATCCGTCCTTGCTTGGAATACCTCTCGCACATCTGGGGTGTTTTTTCATATATTCATCTCCTTGATAAGGTTGGATCTAAGGCAATCAGACTCATTAATAACCCTTCACTTACATCTAACCTGGAATCTCTTTCTCTTCGCCGGAAGGTATCATCCCTATCTCTATTCTATTCTACTACTTCCATCGCTGCTCTGAGTTGGCGAGTTGCATCCCCTCTCACTGCCGAGGCCACTTAACACTCGTTTAGTGGCCTCATCCCACAGGTACACTGTGGAGATTTGTAGCTTCCAGATTGGTTGTTGCAGTGACTGCTTCTTCCTATCCACCTCCAAACTCTGGAACTTTCTTCCCCTTCTGTCATTCCTAATACTTATACCCTATCTTCCTGCAAAAAACGGATGAATCGTCATCGCACGGCCTAATCCTGCCATATCTCTAGTCCCTCAGTACTTCGACTTGTTTCAGCCTGTCTTTTTCCTATTGTGTATCTTTACCTCGTCTCTGCCTTGTACTTAGCCTTTTACTTTTTCTTCGTCTTAATGTTTTCTTCCTGTCCGGGGCTTTATTGATAACGGCAAATTTCTTGCCTCTCCCGGTGTCACACACACACACACACACGCACACACACACACACACACACACACACACACACACACATATATATATATATATATATATATATATATATATATATATATATATATATATAGATAGATAGATAGATAGATAGATAGATAGATAGATAGATAGATAGATAGATAGATAGATAGATAGATAGATAGATAGATAGATAGATCGATAGAAAGATGAAAGATAAGAAACAACCAAATCAATACAGAGATCATGAAAGTCAGCTAATAGGTTGGTTCTTTAAATATTCAGCTAACTAGAAACGTCATCAGTAATTAGGAATCATATTAGGGATTCCACAGAATGAGCAGGAGGGACAGCAATGGGTGGAGAAATGTCCCTTTTATCCCAGGTCTGGCCAGCCATCCAGCCAGGGAGCAATAACGATTTTGTGCCATGCTGGGATTTTCATTACAGATGGAAGCTCCTCTCTCTCTCTCTCTCTCTCTCTCTCTCTCTCTCTCTCTCCTCTCCTCTCTCTCTCTCTCTCTCTCTCTCTCTCTCTCTCTCTAATTGAAGTGATACGGTGACCTATATTAGATGACCCCTCTTAGGGATTATTGTTCACGAGAAAAAAAATGAGGATGGTGCAGAGAGCAGAGATAGCTAGTAGTGGAATAAAAAAAAAATGGAAAGGGATTAAGAAGGGCATATATAAATGTAAAGAGAGAAGAATAAGAGATGAAGAATAATGTAAATAAATAAAAATTAACATAAAATTTTTTTTTATCGAGAATAGTCTCTTACTAGTTTGAAGTGCGATAAGCTAAGTCATACATCGTGATATAAAAGTATTTTCTGGAGAAGAAAACGTGGCAAATCTGATCCACCTTTGAAGAGAAAATTGGCATCACCCTCTTTTACACTATATAGCAATCTACAGTACCGATATCGGTAATCAGTTTCACTGCTGAAAAATAAAGCCTTCAGCCCATAACATGACTGTTTTGAGTATTGCAAGGTAATAAACTGGTAGTATTAATGGAATCGAATGGCATAGACATGATTCCCAGTCGCAAAAGATATGTCTTGATATAAGTCTTTTTACTGTGTTGATTTAATTTTGTTTCTGTCTTTGAGGTAAGAAATCAAATATCAATAAATCACTCAGGTTTGATACTAAACTTTGCATCACCTAAAAGATAGTAGGGCTACTTTTTTTCATAATAAAACTGTATAAAAAACTAATGCATATACTCTCTTTCTTCGTCTACGTCTTTTCCCACTTTTATATGGGGTCGATGGTTCTGGCCAGTGTTCTCCATATGTTCCTGTCTCATACCTCATCACCCAACAAACCTTTATACTAACTGCAGCAATAGGGACATAAGGATACCCTCATCGACAACCTCAGTAAATTATTACTCTCTGAAACTGAGATTTCATCTCTTTTAATCGGATTAACCTCTTACCTAAAGACTGGAATTAGAAGTTCGATCGAGTCAGCCATATTTGATGAGAGGCTAAACTGTTCTTGTTCTGCAGAGGAAAGACAGAAATTGGGCAGAAATTATACATCTCAGTTATCTAATTATATCACC
Source organism: Halocaridina rubra (assembly GCA_037179515.1). Lineage (NCBI taxonomy): Eukaryota > Metazoa > Arthropoda > Malacostraca > Decapoda > Atyidae > Halocaridina > Halocaridina rubra. Next base: position 83,207 of record JAXCGZ010004097.1, read on the forward strand.
CATTGTATAACTTTTCTTTAGATTTCGTTTCTGCGTCTCTCCATGGCACACTGCCATATGCATACATAAGTTATATCTAAAGGTGCTACGTCTTTTACCAAATAATACTAATTTTGATAGATTCCATAAGTCAAATAAAGAAACAGCGTGAGAGACCATTCACTGGTGTGTATCATTATAAATCCTTGTTTCAGATAAGTCTTTACGTTCCATCCCGTATCCTTTGTAACAACGAAATAAACATATCCCTTGAAGAGCCATCGTAAAATTCTTTCCAGAAAATAACCTACTCCCTGGATGCTCATCGGGAGGGTCTTCTTTGTCGTCATACACCGTAGTCACGGTAAAGCCCTGGCCTCCATCACCTTCTCTTTTCCTCGTGTCCCACATCTCTGCTAGTCAAACTTTTTTGGATGTTTCTTCTTTCGTACTCTCTAGTAGCGTTTCCCTCAAATGATGTTCCATGAACTAAGCTTTAGGGCCGGGTAAGTACATACTTTATTCCAAATGCTCAGAGTTTTGTTATTTAAGATTATGTGTTTTTCATATTCTATTAAATTATGCTCTGTAAGATTTGTAAACGTTATGATAAAGACCAATTTTTCCGACCTTTTCAAGTTTTTCATTCATTCGTCATAATTAAAATTTCTCCATTACATTAATTTTCTAATTGACCGAGAGTGTTTATATGTTTATTTATAAGTTTGTTTCTGTTATATTTACTTTCATACTTAATTATTATAGTTATTATAATCTATTTCTTTATTTTGCACACTGGACATAGTGGAGGTGTGGGATATTAAGGTCAAAGGTTTCAGGATTATGAAGAGATCATGTTCTTTGCATATGAAACTAATTTTCAATGAAATTCTTCATTCAATAATCCCCTCCTTTAATCCCATACTACAGTTTCAATAATATTAATTAAAAAGTTTTTTTCTTTTATATATTACAATAGAAGATGTCAATATATTGATTAAGTGTCTTAAGTGAAACGAGACCGATATAATTATTTGCAAATAATTCTCATCGCCATATAATATCAAAATTTAAGAGATATTTAAACAGATAATAATAAACAGTGCCTTTGTGTTTTACAGTTTCTGGTTCCTTCTGCTGTCAGTTCATCTAGTGATTCGGCTAAAAG
>JAXCGZ010004098.1:0-7500 GCA_037179515.1 Halocaridina rubra
GAGGACGTGTACGCATTGAGCTCCCGATAATATTGCGTTTATCAAGTGACAGAGTTTAAATGCACAGCTATAAAATTAACGAAAGCATACTGAAATATAAATCTTCAAATTTAAGTCAGAGTGATTATTACAACTTTAGTGTTTAAAAAGATACAAAGAAAATTCATTATAATCTTATAACATATCAGAAACCGTTGAGAGTGTCTCTCCCAGTGTTACCGATTTCAACCACAACCTCTCGCGACCGACCTAAAAAGGACCTTTCTTAGGTGAACCTGCAGTTCCCCTCATACCGCAGTTTCCCTCCCATTCACACCAGAATGTCCTCATCGGAAAATGTTGACCTTTCTGACCTTACGTGTGTAAATACTGATAATTTTCCCGAAGTGTTTATATCATCTCTGGACAGAATATTCGTATATTCACGTGAGGACATCAGAAGGGAATTGGAAAAAATTAAAAAAGTCACTCTGTACAAAACAAGTCAACTTTTGCTTTCGAAGGTAGTGGAACTCTTTCCCCAATACAGTGGTAAACACATCATAAAAAAACGTGTAAAAAAAGATATAATTACAAACATAATCATTCTTAGCGCAAGTGTCCTGAATATCTCAATGAATGAAATAAATGGTGAACTTGACAAACTCTTTCAACCTCAAACTTCGGTTGTAAAATCCATAGAGTCTAAAAAAACACACGACCTAGGAGACCTACATCGAATGATAGAAAGTCTTGCAGATAAGGTGAAAATTTTGGAAGCAGATGCTGAAAAGGTGAAAGCCTTACAACACAAGGTGGGTTTACTAGAATCTGACATTGTCCTACTTAAAAGAGATAATTCTAGGTTGAAACTGCTATTAGAAACATCTCCACCTCTCAGTTCAGTGCTGTCACCTAACAATGATGATGTCCCTTCTATCAACAACCCTCAGGTTCTGCAAACTAGGTTTTCTGTCTTTACTCACAATTCCTTCAGTGCATTGAGTGATGAATGTGACAGTGGTAGTGAAGAAGAGGTAGATCCAGATAAAAGTGATAGCCATCAAGACAACCTGAATACACCATCTAGCATAAATAATCAAATCAGTAACAGGTTACAAAATAGTGATGAAACAACAGCGTCCTTTCCCACTACTCCAAACAATGCAACAACAGGCACTAACCAGAACAAGATTCTTCCCAGCACAAACAACCAACCTGGTAAAGAGTTGCAAAACAGCGAAGAAGATATAGAGTCAATCTCCACTACTCCTAACAACACAGCAACTGTCACTAACCAGGACACCCAAATTACATCTTCCAGCACAAATAACCAACCCAGCAATAGGCTGCGAAACAATGAAGAAAACAGAAAAGACAAAATAGCAGAAATCTCTATTCTAAACATTCCATCGAAGTCCTCTCCCCCACAGCCACAGTTGCCAAATAATGCAAGTGCAAGGGTTACAGCTCAAATATATATTCGCATTCCTGGCAACCCCTTTGAGAGAGAGATACGTAATACACTGACAAATCAAGGCATTCCTTCTGAAGAAGTCTTGATTAAGGAGCTTTCTCGCACACCAAACTGGGTTTCCTTCGCAATAACGATATCGAAAGGATTTGAATATGTGCCTTACAAACTGAATCAATGGCCTACAGGCACAAGTGTCCAGCCATTTCATGGGAGCAAACAATGGACACAACCTGGGTATTCTACAAAATATCCCAAACTACAGTCATACCAAAATAAACAGCAAAGAGCTAATGGAACAATCCCCTATACGCGAGACTACAGAAAGAGACACGATACAAACCTCTCTTATCGCCGTCCACGCACAAGAGACTTCTCCTGGAGTGATGGCTCTTACAACCCTAGACACTCACCTAGGCATACAAACTTTGGGAAGGCCCGATCATACCACGGCACGTACTCAAACCAGCGTTACACATCCAACGGCAGGTACAGACACCAGGATCCATGGGCTAACCCCAGAACACACTACAATGATGAATTCCCAGCAGAATCACACAGTCGAAACTACAACTATGACTATGGATACCACCCCAATGAAACATGGTAATACCTCGTCTCCTGCTGTTGCTGTTACTGCTGCCGATGTGAAAGTTACTTGTAAATATAATGATAGATTATCTGTCGTACATATAAATGCACAATCCCTGTTATCCCATATACTAGAAATTGAACATATGCTTGTACAAGAAAATATTGATGTTCTTTGCATTAGCGAATCATGGCTGTATCCGTCAATTAATAATGCATTTATTAATATTCCTTCATATAATATTTATCGCTATGACAGTGGTAGAGGTGGAGGTGTATGTTTATATGTTAAAAATTATTTGAAGGCCACTGAACTAAATCTTGAAACTGAGAAGCACGAAGGAGTGGAAGATAAATGGATCTCTGTCCAACATAAAAAGTTTCCTTCTATTATCATAGGCTGCGTGTACCGCCACCCCAAAGCCTCGGTAACCTCTTTTAGCTATATTTTGGACGTTTTTAAGGAGATAATTTTAAAAAACAAACCAGTTTTTATATATGGCGATTTTAATGATGATCAACTAAAAAGAGAAAATAAAATGAGTAGACTTATTAAGAATTTAAATCTAGAACAGATTATAAATAAACCAACTAGAATCACTCCCACTTCAGTTTCCCAAATCGATCTAGTAATAACAAACTCCAAACATATGATAACTAAGTGTGACGTAATGCCAAGCCCTATAGCAGACCACGAGGAAATTGTAACGTCCCTAAATATTCGCAAACCAAAGAGACAACCAATCTTTAAAACATTCAGATGCTTAAGAAATTATTCACAAGAATTACTTTGTAGTTTACTTATGAATGAAGTACATAAATTAAATGAAATTCTATATACCGATAATATAAATAAACAAGTAAGAATTTTAACCAGTGTCTTATCATCATGTATAGATCGATGTGCACCACTCGTGACAAGAGAAATATTTCGTCCCCCCGCTCCTTGGATAACAGATGACATAAAAAACATTATGAAAGAAAGAGACAAACTACAAAATGAAGTAAAACTACAAAGAGATAATATCCCTTTAAGAGAAAAGTTTACAGAGCATAAGAAACAAGTAAAATCATTATTAAGTAACAGTAAGAAACAGTATTACAAAAATGAATTTCAAAACGCTAAAGGCAATATCTCTGATACATGGAAAATTGCTAAAACCATGCTTTCCAATAACTGTAATAAAAGTAGTAACATATCAATTATACCCGATGAGGTAGATGTAAGTGCTAAAGCAGAAGAGTTCAATAATTTTTTCGCTGAAGTGGGGAAAAAAACCTTTGAAAAAACAAAAAAAGAAATAATAAATGAAATCAATAATAGTAATGGTGGTAATAATAATGATGATGGTAGTAGTAATAATAATAGAAATGTTGATAATGGTGTAAATAATAATGATGGTGGTAGTAATGGTAATGATAATAGTGATGATGGTAGTAATAATAATAATAATGTTAATCTTCAAGAACATAGTGCATTCAATAGAAGTAATGATGTCTTTAACCCTACTACAGTAGATTGTAATACAGTAATCTTAGTAATAAAAAATCTGAAAGACTCTAATGCATATGGATCAGATGGAATTTGTTTTCGTTTTATTAGGATTCATTATTTGTAATAGCATATTATCTGACGGTAATAATCAATACTTCCATAGTTACCAATATTTACCCAGATTTATGGAAAAATCCCCAAGTAATTCCTGGTTTTAAAAATGGAAATCCTGACGACGTCTCTAACTATAGACCAATCTCTTTACTACCAATTTTATCAAAGATACTTGAAAAGATTGTTGCAAATCAGTTAAGTGAGTTTCTTGAAAAAAATAAACTTATTGCAAAAAGTCAACACGGTTTCAGGCCAAAATTATCAACTGAAACTGCCTTATTGAAAATATCAGATGAAATATACAAAAATATAGATAATAAGAAAATATCATTGCTACTACTACTCGATCTTTCTAAAGCTTTTGATAGTGTACACCATACCATCTTATTAGAAAAATGCAAAAAAATGAACATTGACCCAAGCTGGTTCGAGAACTATTTAAAAAACCGCTACCAGTCAGTCAGAATAAAAGATGTAGTTTCAAGTCGCAAGAAGGTATTGTTTGGGGTCCCTCAGGGATCGATCCTAGGACCTATACTTTTTCTAATATATGTAAACGATCTAGTAAAATATTTACCTAACTGTTATGTCATTCAATATGCTGACGATACTCAAATCTTAATTGAAGGAGAAATTAATGATTTAGAAAATATTATTCGTAGAGCAGAAGAAATTTTGTATATGGCTAAACGTTACTTTCTAAAAAATGGTCTGTTACTTAATGAAACTAAAACCCAATCTATTCTTATCGGATCCAGACAATTATTATCAGAAGTTGATGACAATCTTCATATAAATTTTAACGGTAATATCATTAAGCCAATGAACTCGGTAAAGAACCTAGGTGTCTATTTTGACCGTTACATGAATTTTGAAATGCATATAGATGAAATTTATAAAAAAGTAATGGGTACTCTAATATATCTAAATAGGGTAAAAGACTCATTTGAAACATCAACTCGTATAATAATTGTCCAGTCCTTAGCTATGAGTTTAATTAATTACTGTCTCAAAGTTTGGGGATGTACAAATAAGACTCAATTACAAAGAATACAAAAGTTACAAAACTTTGCAGCACGAGTGGCTGTTGGCAATGTAAGAAAATACGAGCACATCTCTCCTGTTTTAAAAGATCTAGAATGGATAAAGATTAGAGATAAATATGTTTTTGATATATGTACCTGTGTTTTTAATATACTAAGAAACAATCTTCCTGATTGCTTGTATAATTTTTCTACAGTAAGCTCAGTTACCGGGTTAACTACCCGTCAAGGGGAAGATTTATTAGTACGAAGGTCTAAAACTGATATTGGCTCAAGAGATATAAACATTCGTGGACCTCATTTATATAATCAGCTTCCCAGAGAACTAAAAAATGCTGGTTCAGTGTATACTTTTAAATATAATCTTAAGAAGTTACTCTTAAAGAAAGATTTTACTTGTAAATTTTAATAGTACACCCATATTTGAATACCCAATGTACGTTGGAAATAAAGTCTTATTATTATTATTATTATTATTATTATTATTATTATTATCAACAGCGTACAAGTGAAGGAGATTAGTAAACACGTGTTTGTTATACCAAAGTGCGCCAGTCAGCTTGGCCTTCCCCCTTGGCATGAAAGTGAAATTCTCACTTAGTCTTCTTCACGATGTGGAAAGGACACAGGAGTGTGTGTGGCTCTTGTCTTCTTGTTGCCATTTCGGCAGGCATAATGAGTCGACCAATGCAGATGGAGTGACTGGTAGGCACTCGAAGGCACCGATAACTGAGATAACGAAAATTGGCACTCGTGTGCCTGTCCAGTGGCTCTGCAATTGAGGAAAGAGAAAAGGAAGAAAGGAAACAAGAAACAAGAGAGAGAGAGAGAGAGAGAGAGAGAGAGAGAGAGAGAGAGAGAGAGAGAGAGAGAGAGAGAGAGAGAGAGAGAGAGAAGGGGCTGGTTATCTCCAAAGGACAGACGTCTCATATTTCGAAGGCTTTTAATGTTTCCGAGTTCCGGAGATACTGACAGATGGTCTCCTTTAACTTTTTAAGGGATGCAGGTCAAAATAAAAATGTTGATCATATGTATTTATTCTAACAAAGGGGACATGTGCACGCAACCACTCCTAATATACAAATGCTTACTCTAAAGTATATTTATTTAATAATGATTATTACAAGTATTGATTATTATTACTGTTCTCACTACTATTACTACTCTTGTTATTATTTTTACTTTAACATTATCACTCTATTTAACTAACGTAGTCACCGTGGCTCAAGCGGTAGCTTCCGCGACTTTGAGGCCTCAGGTCGAGGGTTCGCGCCCCGTCACGGTCTGATGTTAGCAAGGGCATGCACTCAGGGTAACGATTACATCAGCCAAAGCAAGTCCTTCGCAAGAAGGCACCCGTCCTAGCAATTAGTAGAAAAGGGAGTCCGTGACGTAAAACCGGAACTCTATTTAACTAACATTATCTCTGTTCTCATTTCTCTTAACTACTACTTTTGTTGTCTTTTTAGTATTCATTTCCTTATCATACTCTTCCCCTTCTATTTTTCCATGATATATTATTCTTCAGTATTCTCTTCTTTAATCTACCACTACATATTCTCTCCTTCCCTCTCACCTATACAGACACGTCCGAGCAAGAGGGTCTGCCCCTCTTTTTATATCTCTTTATTTTATTTTCGTGATTTTTCTCCCCAACTCCTTCCCATCCTTTTATCCCCCCCCCCCTCTAGTAATGACATCCTGAATAGGGTTAAGAGAGCTGACTCAAAACCGTCCCTAATACCCCCCCCCCCATCTTTTCCCAAGTTTATCGTCGTTGGCATCGTAGAGAGGCGTTGTGGAGTTGTGTTGGGACTGTGTAGAATAAGTGAAAGTTTTGAATGCAGTCAAGAATTCTTACATGACTGGTAGAGCATGTGTGAGAGTCGGCAATAGATAAGTGATTGATATGAGGTGAATGTAGGGTTACGTCAAGGTTGTGTAATGTCTCCGTGGTAGTTTAATGTGTATATGGATGGAGTGGTAAGCGAACTAAATGAAGAAGTGTAAGACAGAGGCTTGGAATTAGTGGATGAGTATGAAAGGTTGTGGAAATTGAATCAATTGCTATTCGCAGATGACACAGGACTGGTGGCTGATACTGAGACTGAACTAAATCATTTGGTGATTGAGTCTTTCAGGGTGTGTGGAAGAAGGAGGTTGCGAGTGAATACTGGTAACAGTATAGTCATGAGATGCACAAGGAGTGTAAATGTTGGCAGATTGAATGTAGGAGTGAATGGGGAGGTTGCCTGAAGAGGTTGAGAGTTTTAAGTATCTGATGTCACACATGGCAAGGAATGGACGAATGGATGCAGGGGTGGGTTGAAAAGTGTCATGAGAAGTAGGTATATAAAAATGAATGCAAAGAGAAGAATATATGGTGTGATTGAGCCAACAGCATTGTGTGGAGCAGAGACTTTGAATGAAAGAGTTGGATGAAAGGTAAAGTTGAATGTAATGAGATGAGTTGTTTGAGAAGTATGATTGGTGTATCTAGAACAGAGTAAGGAATGAGTAGGAGATGTAGACAGGATGCTGTCAGTTAGGTTAGATCAGATAGCATCGAGTTGGTTTGGACACATGAAAAGGATGAGTAATGAGCGAATGGTGAAGAGAGTGTGGAGTGCAGAAGTGGTTAGAGTAAGGCCAAGAGGAAGACCGGAATAGGACATTGAATACATGTGCAGTGTTAGTGGAGTAAGGAAGAGAGTGCACAAGGGATAGATATGAGCGGAGTAAGATTGTGTATAGGTGACGCCGGCCTAAGGGATTTCTCGCACCTGCTAACTCAGTGACATGTT
>JAXCGZ010004098.1:12500-30000 GCA_037179515.1 Halocaridina rubra
GTCAGGTCGAGGGTTCGCGCCCCGTCACGGTCTGAGGTTAGCAAAGGCATGCACTCAGCGTAAGGATTACATCTGCCAAAACAAGTCCTTCGCAAGAAGGCAACCGTCCTAGCCCTTGGTTGATAAGGGAGTCCGTGACGTAAAACCGGAACAAACCGGAACATTAGTATAAAAAGTTAAGAATTACCTAAATATTAAATATATAAATAAACACACTATCTAAGACCTAACCTGGTTTAGGCTTAGCCATCGGCCTCAAGGCCTGACTGAAGGAAATGTCTCTTAGATCGATCCCATTTCATCACTTCAAGTAAAAGAGGAAAAAGAACTGGAGGAGGACTTGAAGTGCTCTTGAATAACACTTGTCTCTTGTGTTTGACTTCTTATTGTTTGATAGCATAATGGAGAATTGAAAGTGGATGAATATTGGTGTTACTCATATGATTGGCATAATGGAGAACTGAAAGTGGATGAATATTGGTGTTACTCTTATGATTGGCATAATGGAGAATTGAAAGTGGATGAATATTGGTGTTGCTCTTATGATTGGCATAATGGAGAATTGAAAGTGGATGAATATTGGTGTTACTCTTATGATTGGCATAATGGAGAATTGAAAGTGGATGAATATTGGTGTTACTCCTATGATTGGCATAATGGAGAATTGAAAGTGGATGAATATTGGTGTTACTCTTATGATTGGCATAATGGAGAATTGAAAGTGGATGAATATTGGTGTTACTCTTATGATTGACATAATGGAGAATTGAAAGCGGATGAATATTGGTGTTACTCTTATGATTGGCATAATGGAGAATTGAAAGTGGATGAATATTGGTGTTACTCTTATGATTGGCATAATGGAGAATTGAAAGTGGATGAATATTGGTGTTGCTCTTATGATTGGCATAATGGAGAATTGAAAGTGGATGAATATTGGTGTTACTCTTATGATTGGCATAATGGAGAATTGAAAGTGGATGAATATTGGTGTTACTCCTATGATTGGCATAATGGAGAATTGAAAGTGGATGAATATTGGTGTTACTCTTATGATTGGCATAATGGAGAATTGAAAGTGGATGAATATTGGTCTTACTCCTGTGATTGGCATAATGGAGAATTGAAAGCGGATGAATATTGATGTTACTCTAATGATTGGCATAATGGAGAATTGAAAGTGGATGAATATTGGTGTTACTCTTATGATTGGCATAATGGAGAATTGAAAGTGGATGAATATTGGTGTTACTCTTATGATTGGCATAATGGAGAATTGAAAGTGGATGAATATTGGTGTTGCTCTTATGATTGGCATAATGGAGAATTGAAAGTGGATGAATATTGGTGTTACTCTTATGATTGGCATAATGGAGAATTGAAAGTGGATGAATATTGGTGTTACTCTTATGATTGGCATAATGGAGAATTGAAAGTGGATGAATATTGGTGTTACTCTTATGATTGGCATAATGGAGAATTGAAAGTGGATGAATATTGGTGTTACTCTTATGATTGACATAATGGAGAATTGAAAGCGGATGAATATTGGTGTTACTCTTATGATTGGCATAATGGAGAATTGAAAGTGGATGAATATTGGTGTTACTCTTATGATTGGCATAATGGAGAATTGAAAGTGGATGAATATTGGTGTTGCTCTTATGATTGGCATAATGGAGAATTGAAAGTGGATGAATATTGGTGTTACTCTTATGATTGGCATAATGGAGAATTGAAAGTGGATGAATATTGGTGTTACTCCTATGATTGGCATAATGGAGAATTGAAAGTGGATGAATATTGGTGTTACTCTTATGATTGGCATAATGGAGAATTGAAAGTGGATGAATATTTGTCTTACTCCTGTGATTGGCATAATGGAGAATTGAAAGCGGATGAATATTGATGTTACTCTTATGATTGGCATAATGGAGAATTGAAAGTGGATGAATATTGGTGTTACTCTTATGATTGGCATAATGGAGAATTGAAAGTGGATGAATATTGGTGTTGCTCTTATGATTGGCATAATGGAGAACTGAAAGTGGATGAATATTGGTGTTACTCTTATGATTGGCATAATGGAGAACTGAAAGTGGATGAATATTGGTGTTACTCTTATGATTGGCATAATGGAGAACTGAAAGTGGATGAATATTGGTGTTACTCTTATGATTGGCATAATGGAGAATTGAAAGTGGATGAATATTGGTGTTACTCTTATGATTGACATAATGGAGAATTGAAAGCGGATGAATATTGATGTTACTCTTATGATTGGCATAATGGAGAATTAAAAGTGGATGAATATTGGTGTTACTCTTATGATTGACATAATGGAGAATTGAAAGCGGATGAATATTGATGTTACTCTTATGATTGGCATAATGGAGAATTGAAAGTGGATGAATATTGGTGTTACTCTTATGATTGGCATAATGGAGAATTAAAAGTGGATGAATATTGGTGTTGCTCTTATGATTGGCATAATGGAGAATTGAAAGTGGATGAATATTGGTGTTACTCTTATGATTGGCATAATGGAGAATTGAAAGTGGATGAATATTGGTGTTACTCTTATGATTGGCATAATGGAGAATTGAAAGTGGATGAATATTGGTGTTACTCCTGTGATTGGCATAATGGAGAATTGAAAGTGGATGAATATTGGTGTTACTCTTATGATTGACATAATGGAGAATTGAAAGTGGATGAATATTGGTGTTGCTCTTATGATTGGCATAATGGAGAATTGAAAGTGGATGAATATTGATGTTACTCTTATGATTGGCATAATGGAGAATTGAAAGTGGATGAATATTGGTGTTACTCTTATGATTGGCATAATGGAGAATTGAAAGTGGATGAATATTGGTGTTGCTCTTATGATTGGCATAATGGAGAATTGAAAGTGGATGAATATTGGTGTTACTGTTTTGATTGGCATAATGGAGAATTGAAAGTGGATGAATATTGGTGTTACTCTTATGATTGGCATAATGGAGAATTGAAAGTGGATGAATATTGGTGTTACTCATTTGATTGGCATAATGGAGAATTGAAAGTGGATGAATATTGGTGTTACTGTTTTGATTGGCATAATGGAGAATTGAAAGTGGATGAATATTGGTGTTACTCTTATGATTGGCATAAGGGAGAATTGAAAGTGGATGAATATTGGTGTTACTGTTATGATTGGCATAATGGAGAATTGAAAGTGGATGAATATTGGTGTTACTCTTATGATGGGCATAATTGAGAATTGAAAGTGGATGAATATTGGTGTTACTCTTATGATGGGCATAATGGAGAACTGAAAGTGGATGGATATTGGTGTTACTCCTATGATTGGCATAATGGAGAACTGAAAGTGGATGAATATTGGTGTTACTCCTATGATTGGCATAATGGAGAATTGAAAGTGGATGAATATTGGTGCTACTCCTATGATTGGCATAATTGAGAACTGAAAGTGGATGAATATTGGTGTTACTCTTATGATTGGCATAATGGAGAATTGACAGTGGGTGAATATTGGTGTTACTGTTATGATTGGCATAATGGAGAATTGAAAGTGGATGAATATTGGTGTTACTCTTATGATTGGCATAATTGAGAATTGAAAGTGGATGAATATTGGTGTTACTCTTATGATGGGCATAATGGAGAATTGCAAGTGGATGAATATTGGTGTTACTCTTGTGATGGGCATAATGGAGAATTGAAAGTGGATGAATATTGGTGTTACTCTTATGATTGGCATAATTGAGAATTGAAAGTGGATGGATATTGGTGTTGCTCTTATGATTGGCATAATGGAGAACTGAAAGTGGATGAATATTGGTGTTACTCTTATGATTGGCATAATGGAGAATTGAAAGTGGATGAATATTGGTGTTACTCTTATGATTGGCATAATGGACAATTGAAAGTGGATGAATATTACTGTTACTCATATGATTGGCCTAATGGAGAATTGAAAGTGGATGAATATTGGTGTTACTCTTATGATTGGCATAATTGAGAATTGAAAGTGGTTTAATTGGTAAATTGTGGTCATATCAAATTAAGATTAGATTAAATTAAATAGCATTTATTCACAGTTTGCGATGGCCGTTCATACAAAACTTAAATTTTGCGATGATAAAAGTCTGTTTATATTATATGTGTAAACAATAAACACATTTGTACAGTTACATGTTAGCAAAGAGACCAATTAACAAATGAGAAGTAAACAGTTTAGTTAAATGTTTGTTGGTTTTCGAAACGTTTTTGATATTTCACTCCATTTCGTGTGCTTATAAAATGCATTTTTTAATGGTTTTCGCATTTTTTTCTTGATATATATATATATATATATATATATATATATATATATATATATATATATATATATATATATATATATATATATGTAGTCTCCGTGGCAAAATGGTAGTGTCCGCGACTCTGAGGCGACAGGTCGAGGGTTCGCGCCCCGTCACGGACTGAGGTTAGTAAGGGCATACACTCAGGGTAACGATTACATCTGCCAAAACAAGTCCTTCGCAGGAAGGCAACCGTCCTAGCCCTTAGTAGAAAAGGAAGTTCGTGACGCAAAACCGAAGCCAAAGAGTAAACAACAGTATACTAATAAAAAGTATATGCAAATGCCAAGAGACCTTTTCTACTCATATATATATATATATATATATATATATATATATATATATATATATATATATATATATATATATATATATATGTTGTTTGCTCTCTTCTGTGTCGCTGCTAATCCCCGTTCGAATGGGGGTGGACACAGGTTGGAGCTGAGATACTGACATGATATTATTGAGCGCATTTGTATCTTTTCAACTTGTATATAACCGAATATACTTATTCAAAGCATTATAATTTGAAGAGGAGGAGGAGGGGAGGAATAGATGATGATGATGATGACAGAATATACCTTATTCAAAGCATTATACGTTGAAGAGGAGGAGGAGAGGAGGAATAGATGATGATGATGGTGACAGAATATTCCTTATTCAAAGCATTATATTTTGAAGAGGAGGAGGGGGGAGAGGAATAGATGATGATGATGGTGACAGAATATTCCTTATTCAAAGCATTGTACTTTGAAGAGGAGGAGGGGGGAGAGGAATAGATGATGATGATGGTGACAGAATATTCCTTATTCAAAGGATTATAATTTGAAGAGGAGGAGGAGATTAGGAATAGATGATGATGATGGTGACAGTATATACCTTATTCAAAGCATTATGCTTTGAAGAGGAGGAGGACGAGAGGAATAGATGATGATGATGATGGTGACAGAATATACCTTATTCAAAGCATTATACTTTGAAGAGGAGGAGGAGGAGAGGAATAGATGATGATGATGATGGTGACAGAATATTCCTTATTCAAAGCATTATACTTTGAAGAGGAGGAGGCGGAGAGGAGTAGATGATGATGATGGTGACGGAATATACCTTATTCAAAGCATTATACTTTGAAGAGGAGGAGGAGGAGAGGAATAGATGATGATGGTGACGGAATATTCCTTATTCAAAGCATTATACTTTGAAGAGGAGGAGGAGGAGAGGAATAGATGATGATGATGGTGACAGAATATTCCTTATTCAAAGCATTGTACTTTGAAGAGTAGGAGGAGAGGAGGAATAGATGATGATGATGGGGACAGAATATTCCTTATTCAAAGCATTGTACTTTGAAGAGTAGGAGGAGAGGAGGAATAGATGATGATGATGGTGACAGTATATACCTTATTCAAAGCATTATACTTTGAAGAGGAGGAGGAGGAGAGGAAGAGTAGATGATGATGATGATGGTGACAGAATATACCTTATTCAAAGCATTATGCTTTGAAGAGGAGGAGGAGGAGAGGAATAGATGATGATGATGATGGTGACAGAATATACCTTATTCAAAGCATTATACTTTGAAGAGGAGGAGGAGGAGAGGAATAGATGATGATGATGGTGACAGAATATACCTTATTCAAAGCATTATACGTTGAAGAGGAGGAGGAGAGGAGGAATAGATGATGATGATGGTGACAGAATATTCCTTATTCAAAGCATTATACTTTGAAGAGGAGGAGGAGAGGAGGAATAGATGATGATGATGATGGTGACAGAATATTCCTTATTCAAAGCATTGTACTTTGAAGAGGAGGAGGGGGGGGAGGAATAGATGATGATGATGGTGACAGAATATTCCTTATTCAAAGGATTATACTTTGAAGAGGAGGAGATTAGGAATAGATGATGATGATGGTGACAGTATATACCTTATTCAAAGCATTATGCTTTGAAGAGGAGGAGGAGGAGAGGAATAGATGATGGTGATGATGGTGACAGAATATACCTTATTCAAAGCATTATACTTTGAAGAGGAGGAGGAGGAGAGGAATAGATGATGATGATGGTGACGGAATATACCTTATTCAAAGCATTATACTTTGAAGAGGAGGAGGAGGAGAGGAGTAGATGATGATGATGGTGACGGAATATACCTTATTCAAAGCATTATACTTTGAAGAGGAGGAGGAGGAGAGGAATAAATGATGATGATGATGGTGACGGAATATTCCTTATTCAAAGCATTATACTTTGAAGAGGAGGAGGAGGAGAGGAATAGATGATGATGATGGTGACAGAATATTCCTTATTCAAAGCATTGTACTTTGAAGAGTAGGAGGAGAGGAGGAATAGATGATGATGATGGGGACAGAATATTCCTTATTCAAAGCATTGTACTTTGAAGAGTAGGAGGAGAGGAGGAATAGATGATGATGATGGTGACAGTATATACCTTATTCAAAGCATTATACTTTGAAGAGGAGGAGGAGGAGAGGAAGAGTAGATGATGATGATGATGGTGACAGAATATACCTTATTCAAAGCATTATGCTTTGAAGAGGAGGAGGAGGAGAGGAATAGATGATGGTGATGATGGTGACAGAATATACCTTATTCAAAGCATTATACTTTGAAGAGGAGGAGGAGGAGAGGAATAGATGATGATGATGGTGACAGAATATACCTTATTCAAAGCATTATACTTTGAAGAGGAGGAGGAGGAGAGGAATAGATGATGATGATGGTGACAGAATATTCCTTATTCAAAGCATTGTACTTTGAAGAGTAGGAGGAGAGGAGGAATAGATGATGATGATGGTGACAGAATATTCCTTATTCAAAGCATTGTACTTTGAAGAGTTGGAGGAGAGGAGGAATAGATGATGATGATGGTGACAGTATATACCTTATTCAAAGCATTATACTTTGAAGAGGAGGAGGAGGAGAGAAATAGATGATGATGATGGTGACAGTATATACCTTATTCAAAGCATTATACTTTGAAGAGGAGGAGGATAGGAGGAATAGATGATGATGATGGTGACAGAATATACCTTATTCAAAGCATTATGCTTTGAAGAGGAGGACGAGAGGAGGAATAGATGATGATGGTGACAGAATATTCCATATTCAAAGCATTATACTTTGCAGAGGAGGAGGATAGGAGGAATAGATGATGATAATGGTGACAGAATATACCTTATTCAAAGCATTATACTTTGAAGAGGAGGAGGAGAGGAGGAATAGATGATGATGATGATGGTGACAGTATATTCCTTATTCAAAGCATTATACTTTGAAGAGGAGGAGGAGGATAGGAGGAATAGATGATGATGAT
Source organism: Halocaridina rubra (assembly GCA_037179515.1). Lineage (NCBI taxonomy): Eukaryota > Metazoa > Arthropoda > Malacostraca > Decapoda > Atyidae > Halocaridina > Halocaridina rubra. The sequence goes on from JAXCGZ010004098.1 coordinate 20,208, forward strand.
GGTGACAGAATATACCTTATTCAAAGCATTATACTTTGAAGAGGAGGAGGAGATTAGGAATAGATTATGATGATGGTGACAGTATATACCTTATTCAAAGCATTATACTTTGAAGAGGAGGAGGAGGAGAGGAGGAATGAGATGATGATGATGGTGACTGAATATTCCTTTTTCAAAGCATTGTACTTTGAAGAGTAGGAGGAGAGGAGGAATAGATAATGATGATGGTGACAGAATATTCCTTATTCAAAGCATTATACTTTGAAGAGGAGGAGGAGAGGAGGAATGAGATGATGATGATGGTGACTGAATATTCCTTATTCAAAGCATTGCACTTTGAAGAGTAGGAGGAGAGGAGGAATAGATGATGATGATGGTGACAGAATATTCCTTATTCAAAGCATTATACTTTGAAGAGCAGGAGGAGGAGAGGAATAGTTGATGATGATGATGGTGACAGTATATACCTTATTCAAAGCATTATTCTTTGAAGAGGAGGAATAGTTGATGATGATGATGGTGACAGAATAGATTAGAATCTTCTTTTATAAATAGTGCTTGATGATTGAGCTTTCCATTTTCTGGAAATCTGGAATTTTCTTGAATAGGTTCACTTCAGTTCAGATGCTGAACCTTATAAAGTTTGAATTCTAAACTTCAAAGAGGTTAAATCTGTCACATGAACACACACACACACACACATAACCTACATGTATAAATAAAAAAAACACATAACCTACATGTATAAATAGAAGAAAAAAAATATTTCCGTTGGTGTTGTCAAGTCATTGTTTATTATATACAGTCATACTTATATCCCCAAGTATAGATTTTTACTTTTTTTGTGTGTCAGTGAAATCAATACTTCCTCCGTGTTCCCCTGCGTGTCGTAGAAGTTGACTAACCGGGGCGTTACGAGGGGACTGGGAATCCCCTCCTCTGTATTTTCTTCCGCAAGGAGGCAAAGTATTTTCCTTTACTCAGCCACCCCTCATATTAGGGAGACTATGGCTCTTGTATATAGATAGATAGATAACTAGATAGATAGATAACTAGATAGATAGTTAGATAGATAAATAGATAGATAGATAGATAGATATGTCACTATTCCCAATTCGAATAGAGGGGTGCCGACAGCGGGGGGGAACCTCATCACAAGAACTATATTCCTTCTTATATGGGTGGGGGTCAATGCAAAATACCATGACTCTTTTCGGAAAGAAATTACTGAGGAGGGGATTCTAACCAATACGTTTTCGCGGTTCATGTACTCATGTCCCCATGGAGCACAGGTATTTTAGTTGTTATAGGCGTGCTAACTAAGACGTAGTCACCGTGGCTCAATCGGTAGCGTCAGCGACTTTGAGGCGTCAGGTCGAGGGTTCGCGCCCCGTCACGTTGAGGTTAGCAACGACTATATCTGCCAAAACAAGTCCTTCGCTTGAAGGCAACCGTCCTAACCCTTGGTAGAAGAGGGAGTCCGTGACGTAAAACCGGAACACGAGAGGGGGAGTCATATAAATTCTACTTGATATCCAAGCTTACTGCATCCATTCCCTGGCAGACTCCCAGGATCCTCGTAATATATGAGAGGGGAAAACTTCCTAATATCCTTCCCCTTGTGCTGGTCTGTCATCTAATCCCTCCACCCTGCAGCTAAACGGGCTATTTATACCTTAAATGGAAAACTTCTGTCGCGTTTTGCATCTCTCTTATGCGAATGGAGATCACGGATGCTGAGAAATTATTGTGTGTATTATGCAAATTATTGCATTGTTCTGAGATGTGCTCTTGCATTTTGAGACTAAGGAGAGAATCCGATGGTTATTATTTGATTATCTATAGCCGTTTTCACACCCAAGTGGCACGTCGCATGTGGCATGCCACGTGGCACGCCACTTGAAAACGAACATTCGAAAATCGCTCTCACACCAAAGTGGCACGTCGAACGTGGCACGCCACTTGAAAACGAACATTCGAAAATTGCTCTCACCACAGTGGCACGTCGCACGTGGCATGTTACGTGGCACGCCAGTTGAAAACGAACATTCGAAAACCGCTCTCACACCCAAGTGGCACGTCGCACGTGGCATACTACGTGGCACGCCAGTTGAAAATGAACATCGGAAATATATGAAACCTTCACACACAAGTGTGTAACACGTCCCATGTGCCTCATGCGACTTGCTACGAACAGGAGGTTCATTATTATTATTATTATTATTAGTTATTATTATTATTATTATTATTATTATTATTATTATTATTATTAATACATTAATTTTGCAAATTATTTTAAACTAGAATTTTTTTTTGGTGTGGCGTCCTATATTTTTTTTAATCTGAACTTTTCTTCCCATTCGGTCTGGAATTAATAATTCCATTTAGAGCTTTGGATATTAACTAAGGACCAATTGAATATATATTTGGTCTGGCTGTCGGTCTGTTTATGTAAATATTTATATTAAAGGAATTATAAAAATAATTAATGTGTAGTCACCGTGGCTCAAGCGGTAGCGTCCGCGACTCTGTGGCGTCAGGGCGAGGGTTCGCGCTCCGTCACGGTCTGAGGTTAGCAAGGGCATGCACACAGGGTAAAGATTACATCTACCCAAACAAGTCCTTCGCAAGAAGGCAACCGTCCTAGCCCTTAGTAGAAAAGGGAGTCCGTGACGTAAAACCGGAGCAGTAATGTACATATTATGATATTAAGAATTATTTTCATGACAATTTGATGTAATTTTCGTAACGATTCAAACCTAAGGAATAATTTTTTAGATAAACCTGAAATGAAGCTATGGTGGCAGAGCGGCAGCGGCTGTCGGGCCTCTTAGCAGAAGATGCTTGCCCACTTACCCTGTGGATGACCCAAGCAGGATGGTAAGGGGTATTGTGGTAAGCCAAGTAGCTAAGAAGCGTGGTCGAGATAGATTAGTTTCTGGTGAAAGTGTTTGCTTTGACTCGGCCATTCTCATACAAAGGAAAGTTATTTTTATAAACCTTAAAATGTTGTAAAATAAACCACGAAATCTTATTGTCTTTGTGTTGGACTTCAGCTAAATACTGAGACTTACAAATTATATCTCTTCTCACTCCTCTCTAATCTTATATTTGATTCTTCGCGGTCTTTTCTAATCTTATATTTGATCCTTTTCGGCGCTCTAATTTTATTTGATTATTTCTCCTTGATTTCATTGTAATTTCCTGGAGAATCTTCTCTTCCGCTTACAATGGAGTTTTCTCCCCCACGCCGTCTTCTTGGCGCCAAGCAGAGACAGGCGTCTCGCGAGGAAACGAGAGAGAGAGAGAGAGAGAGAGAGAGAGAGAGAGAGAGAGAGAGAGAGAGAGAGAGAGAGAGAGGAGAGAGAGAGGAGAGAGAGAGAGAGAGAGCTTGATTATTCATATAGATTTTACTCCGTATACTCTTGATCTTTTCAGTACACACACACACACACACACACACACACACACACACACAGAAGCATATATGAAAACCCGTCTGCCGGCAAACGTATTGCAGTAACGAGAGTTGATTATTAAGGAGGCTGGGGGGGGAGTGAATTTTTCCCCCTCCCTCTGGAGCTGCCAAAAATCCTGCTGAAGATACCTTAGGTGGAGGTAGCTGAGTGTGGGGAGATTATCCCTTCCTTTGTCAGGGAGGGGGGTATGGGGTCATTGGGAATGAGTGACTGTTCATTGCAGTGGTGGTCGTCAGGTTGCCAGGTGTTGCAGTGTTCATATATGGCAACTATGAGTGTGACTTTTGGCATTTTCTTGCAAACTAATTTTGTAAAATGGCGATCTTTATGGCAATTATAAAATTAAAATAGAAAACTGAAAATGAACCATATATTTGGCGTACTTTAACCTAGAAAGTAAAAAAAAAAATAATAATGGCAGCTTATTGGAAAGTACAGAACTAAAAATTAACCACACATTTTACCACCTCTATTGCAGCTCAAAAACACACATAGACTACTATTTTCCGCAGCATTCACTCAATACTTGGAGTGTTTCTTCAGAATCATTGTTATCCCATTCCTAATGTTGACTCTCAATGTCCTACATACTATTATAGAAATTTTCTCAGCACCGCTTCCGGAGCACACACAAAAATCTTTGCAACAGGTATTGGTTCAACATTAAATGTCACCTTATCAAGATGTTTCTAACTAGCTTATTTCCCATTTTGTTTATTATTTTCATCTTAATTAAGGCAGCTCGACTAAGGACAGCTTCAACAAATGCAAGTGATATATGTAAACTTTTGTTAATTAACACTAATTTGGCAGATTTTGAACCAGTTCACATAAACCGCATTTTTAATATCATACACTCAGCCCCAAAATATTATCTGATCATTTAGGTCAATTTCAGTCCCTGGACTTATCCAGTCACACAGCCTGATGTTAATGTAATCCTTTTCTAAGTCATCTACATCTATGTCTGTAATCACCGTGGTTCAAGCGGTAGCGTCCGCGAGTCTGAGGCGTCAGGTCGAAGGTTCGCGCCCCGTCACGGTCTGAGGTTAGCAAGGGCATGCACTCAGGGTAACGATTACATCTGCCAAAACAAGTCCTCCGCAAGAAGGCAAACCTCCTAGCCCTTGGTAGAAAAGGGAGTCCGTGACGTAAAAGCGGAACCACAACAACAACAACTACATCTAAGTCTGTAGTGATAAATTCTTCAAATTCGGTCCATGAGACTTAACGCTTTTTCTCTGGGAGAGAAAACCATCTAGTTGAAATGCTTGCAATATGTCAAGAAACTTGAAATTTCTTTTGCAGCTTCTTTAGTCACTGCATTTGCTGAAATGGCCAAAGTATATAGGCATATATATATTATGTTAATTACCTGTTCACTTGGAAATCTTGCTTTTATGATCGTTCTTTGTACAATTGAGCCCCAAAATGGGTGTCTGTCATAGGCCATAAATGTATGTCTTCAACCTCTTCAAACATTTTTATGTTGTTCTCATGACATGGTCTACTCCGCAATGAAATTTAAAAATCATTTAAGTCCTTCAACAAATGACACTGATTAGCATTTGTGTGCTGAAAGAAGCATTAATATGCTCAAATTCATTTATTAGTGTAGAAGCAAACACGAAATATGAATATTTGTCCTGTTATTCGGCATTTTGAGCAGTATTTTGCAGATGTAATTTTTAGTATATTCAATAGTCCTACATCAGCTCTGAATATTCATGGATATTCATTACACATCTCTTGTTATCCTTTCACATCTGACAAGTCATTACACTCTCCATTTCTGTTTCTCTTTATGTATTCTTCGTGACCAGACCTTTTATTTTTTGGCCCGTTCTGGTGTCACAATCATTAAAATAAAGTAGACCTGAAATATCCTGTGAGTTCTCCAATTGAGTAATATGTGAATAAATAACTTACCCAGTCACTAACTAACTGTCTGATGGACTGAGAGATGCAGAGGGATTAAGTTCAAATATATTAATATTCATTACATGAAAGCGTTTCTCGTGGTCACTGCTTCTCTCAAAACTAAATTTAAACCACTTTGTAATTTCACTTAGGTGAAGAGAGATGTGAAGGTAATTCAGCAAAAGCCATACTTTTCACACACACACACACACACACACACACACACACACACACACACACACACACACACACACACACAAATTGTGGCATATAGATTTAATCTATATACAATGAAGAGACTTTTCCTAGCTTAGTGTACACAGTTATGAAATCCTCATCAATTATATGTCAGTTTATGATTGTGACACCAGGACTGGCAAAAAAAAAAAAAAAAAAAAAAAATTACCCTCATCAGGCCTGGGTACGAAGAAAACATAGAGAGAACCAGAGATCGGGATTGTATTGTGACTTGTCAGATGTGAAGGGATAATAAGACATGTGCAACGAATATCCAAGAATATTCGGTGTTGATGTAGGCATAGAAAGAGAACCGTAACTGAAGAAAGACTTAACATCGAACCCTCGCTACCTAACCTTATAATATTGCCTAGTGGGATATTGTGTGTATCAATATAAGAACAGATGTCTGAGAAGAGCGATGATGCAGTTTAACATGAGGTAACTGGCAGTAATGTCATGAAGTTTGCCACAATTGATGGCATATCCTCTTTGCAATATCTCACACTCGCATGCTGGCAATTTCTGGTAAAAACGGCAAACAACTACAAATTATGGCATTTCTATGGCATCAATTATTTGATGCCAATAGAATTTTTTTTTTCTTTCAGGAAATGACAGATTTCTGAAAAAAAATTTCATTTATGGCACGACTTGGCAACCCTGTTGGTTGCCAGCCCCCAGTGAAGCCTCTTGCATAAGAATAGAATAGTTTTACTCTCTCTCTCTCTCTCTCTCTCTCTCTCTCTCTCTCTCTCTCTCTCTCTCTCTCTCTCTCTCTCTCTCTCTCTCTCTATATATATATATATATATATATATATATATATATATATATATATATATATATATATATATATATATATATATATATATATATATGAATCATTTTTACCCCGACCGGGACTTGAACCTAGAACTTATAATTACAAAGCCAAAGCGCTACCAACTACACCATATATATATATATATATATATATATATATATATATATATATATATATATATATATATATATATATATATATAGTGTGTGTGTGTGTGTGTGTGTGTGTGTGTGTGTGTGTGTGTGTGTGTGTGTGTGTGTGTGTAAATAACCTCCCTTTACCTCGTCCAATTACTTCTGATTCTGTTGACATTCATCAACAAAACAACAACAATCTCGGCCATCACTCATAAGAATTTAGGCCAATTAAATCCGTATTTTTACAAATCAACATTAAATGTCAACAAGTAAGCGCTTTTGTCTCTAATTCTGCCAAATACTAAACAATGGAAACATCAAACACGCTTTCAACCGATTCGTCATAGGCAATGGCGTCATAAAGAAAGAAGTAACTTTGAACAGGACTTTGTGATCTTAATAGTGTAAACAAACAGCATTATACTGATCTTCTTTTATACGTATTTTCGTATAAAAATAGATTACCTTTGATCATATACTGTGTTAATCAAGAACAAAAGATCAAGGGCAGAGAATACTTAGTACCTGAAGAATACATGTATTGTGTGTGTCGGTACGTGTGTTATCTGCAAGACCCGTATACTATATCAGACCTCTACTCTTGATAATGAAATTCTGTTATTGATCCAACGCACCTAATGACGTACTTATTGAAACTTCTGAGTTGACAAAGGTTACCACGTGAAGATTGGATCTACCCTTATCTGTTTATCCCCAAAGGAGTTGAAAGAAAAATATTTTTTCAATATAGTCTTAGTGGATGTAGTCTGTTATACCCGGACTTAACCCATCCAGGTTAGGTTAGGTTAAGATTCAGTAGATAGTGAGGTAGACATACTACAGTAGTATCACTTAGTTGCTATGACCTTTGCTTCTTAACCCAGAAGCCCCGAGTTTGATTCCCAATCAGGAATTAATGGGAATAGTGTCTCCTAGCGGTAATTCCTGGCTAGTACAGTGGTAATGCGCTGGCTTCGCATTCACGAGTTCGAAAGATCGGTTCCCGTCCAAGAACGAGAGTTTAAGCTGTTTACTGGCGAGATTACTGCTGTGGCTGGGCACCACAGTGGGGGGTTGGAGCTTGCCCTGGCTGACCAATACCCATTGTATTGAAATGGAAATAAAGGGGGGTTTGTTTGTGTTTATACCATTGGTTCTCTTTGACCTCTGGTGAAACATTATCTTCTCGATCTTTACGTGTTCCGGTTTTACGTCAAGGACTCCCTTTTCTACCGTGATTGGGACAAATAACACGTCCCCTAAGTTCTCGTTGGTCAATGAAAATAAGTCTTAATGAGGGCCCCCGGCCCCCCCCTTGCATAATGGGCCCCAGTTACTCTCTGACCTTGGGTTCATACAGACAGCTTTGTACCCACCCCTGCCTCTACCTGTATGAGTATACACATACATACATACATACATACACACCTTTGTACTTTGGGAAGGTGACAAAGAGGTCAGAAAATTAATAGTTATTCATAATATGTTCTTTTTATTATCTTTAATAGGTCTTTTTTGTACAATTATAGATTATATGGTAACAATTCATTGTTATACATACACAAATCCATCCATCCATATACCAAAGCCATATTCCCCCTTACAAGGAGTGATGGCTGAGTCAAAGACAATACTTTGACATTCTCTGTGGGATATAACACAGAGGAGGGGGATTCCCAGCCCCCTCGCTCCGCCCCATGTCAGTCGACTTTTACGACACGCAGGGGAACACGGAGGAGGTATTCTTACCCCCCTCCATCAAGGGGCACATACACAAATACGTAGCGGATTTTGGTAATTTTTTTTTAATTATGATGCCTGAAACCTGCCGGGGACCATGGTGGCCGAGTGGTCACAGCACGCGACTCGGGAGATGACTGGCCCGCGATCGAACCCACTGTGGGGCGTTAGGAAGTTCATCCAGTCTTAATTTCCCAGCTCACACTGTGTCCACCCCCTTATTGGGGGACAATAGTAACACATAAAAACGAGGATTTTATAATGTCTAAAAATTGCAAGGTATAAACAAGATATCCATAGTAGTCACCGTGGCTCAAGCGGTAGCGTCCGCGACCCTGAGGAGTCAGGTCGAGGGTTCGCGCCCCGTCACGGTCTGAGGTTAGCAAGAGCATGCACTCAGGGTAAGGATTACATCTACCAAAACAAGTCCTTCGTAAGAAGGCAACCGTCATAGCCCTTGGTAGAAAAGGGAGTCCGTGACGTAAAACCGGAACAACAACAAACAAAATATCCATATGCGCATTATGTTGGGCAAACTGTAGGTGAACTATAGGTGAGTTGGTCTCAGGTTTACCACCACCTAACTTCCCCTGAAAAAGGGTTCCCATCCCCTAACCTCGCCATCATCACGCAACTTTTTGTTGATGGAAGGATAAAGGAATGGGGTAAGGGGTGGTAAAGGGGTGTTACCCTTCCTATATGGGATAATAGGAGGAGCCTCTTGTATAGAGAGAGAGAGAGGGACCTTGAACTCGCCTTATAATTATAATTGCAATCCTTTCCTTGTGTATGACAGAAACTGCGTATTTTAGCTCGCCGGTGTTGGCTGAAGTATTTCTGGAACAAAACATACACAGTATCCGTGAGATGCAAATTTCAGAAAACTGAACTTTACGATATCTATAACATCGTTTGATATATATATATATATATATATATATATATATATATATATATATATATATATATATATATATATATATATATATATATATATATATTACACACTCACACACAAGGTTCATTTACTATATGGTTACAGAGATATGTGTTTTATAATGAATGTGATTACTGAAACAAAACTTTCATAAATAGGATTTACATTTCAGGAATGTTCATTTCATACAATTTCCTAGCCATACACAGAACTGCGTCAGACGCGTTTATGAAATCCATTTGTGTGAGTCTAGCTAACTAACAATATGGTATCTTAGGTTTACACTGTTTAAGAAATCGGGCAAATGAGTTACACTAACGAGTGAACAAAGATAAAAAAAAAGGCGTGTTTTACATCACGGACTCCCTTTTCAACCAAGGGCTAGGACGGTTGCCTTCTTGCGAAGGACTTGTTTTGGCAGATGTAATCGTTACCCTGAGTGCATGCCCTTGCTAACCCCAGACCGTGGCGGGGCACGAACCCTTATCATGAATACACTTGTTTATTGAAGTGTATAAT
>JAXCGZ010004098.1:32500-84174 GCA_037179515.1 Halocaridina rubra
AGTGGTGTACTCGCTGACCTGCTGAGTTAACAGAAGTTACCACACTCAGGGAATGTCAAGTCCCTTTCATTCTTATGCCTAAGTGGACACTGAAAAAGAGACACAGTGTAGCCACACTGTTGAGGTGAATACGGGACATCCTAGGTGAGTGTCATGTTATATATATACATGGAGACACTTCATTTTTATTATGTGAGTTACTTGGCATCCCTCCTAAAGCCTTTTATCATTTCTTTTTATTCCTGTCACTGCAGTGGATCTCCTAGGGGGGAGTGATTTTCAACCTTTCATCTGGTATATACCCCCTAGTCATTGGCCCGATTTCTTAAACAGTGTAAACCTATTATACTATATTGTTAGTTAGCTAGACACACACAAATGGATTTCCTAAGCGCATCTCACGCGGTTCTGTGTATGGCTAGGATCCCGTACGGGATCCTAGCCACACACAGAACAGCGTCAGATGCGTTTATGAAATCCATTTGTGTGTGTCTAGCTAACTAACAATATGGTATCCTAGGTTTACACTGTTTAAAAATTCGGGCTTTGATGTAGGAATAGTAATTCTCAACCTTTCTTTAGTTATGCACGCCCTTGTCTTACTGTAGGAAGAGTAGTTCTCAGCCTTTCTTTAGTTATGTACGCCCTTTTCTTGATGTAGTGAGAGTGATTCTCAACCTTCCCCCTGTTATATACCCCCTGGTCATGATGTAGGAAGTGATTCTCAACCTTTCTTCAATTATGTACAGTCGGTTCTTGATGTAGTGAGATTGATTTTCAACCTTTACTCTGTTATATAACCCTTGTTCTTCATGTAGTAAAAGTGATTCTCAACCTTTCCTCTGTTGTGTACCCCATGATTTTAATGTAAGGAAAGTGATTTTTCACATCCTCTGTTATATACCCTCAGGTCTTGATGTAGTAAGAGTGATAACCTTTCCTTTGTTACATACACCTTGATCCTGATGTAGTGAGAGTGATTCACAACCTTTTTAGTTTTGCGTACCTATAATCATTCTTTCTTCCACTCTCAACTCCGATTTGCAGAGGGTATCTGAGAAGGGCACCCAAAATTTAATTAAATTCAGTTCCTCCAAGACACAGTTTCTGGCTATCTCTTTATCTTCTTCTCCTCCTGATAGCCCTATTGTCTTCGAAACTAACGAAATTTACCCTCTTAATTCTATTAATATATTAGGAATCCAGATATCCTGGACTTGTCTTGGAAGAATCACATAATCCAAACTTCTAAATCTGCTCAAAAAATTGGGTTTTCTGTATTTCGTCATTGCTTTTCCTCTTTACTGTTACTTAAAATCTTTAAAGGTCTTATCCGTCCCTGCTTAGAATACTGTTCACACATCTGGGGTGCTTTTTCATATATACTTATCTCCTTGATAGAGTTGAATCTAAGGCAGTCAGACTCTTATGACCCTTCTCTTACTTCTAATCTGGATTCTCTTTCTCTTTGCCATAAGGTATCATCCATATCTTTTTTATCGCTACTACTTCCATCACTGCTCTGATGAATTGGCGAGTTGCATCCCTCCCCCACTGCCGAGGCCAAGCAGCCTCGTCTCATAGGTACTGTGTGGAGATTTGTAGCTCGCAGAATGGTCAGTGCAGTGACCGCTTCATCCCGTCTACCTCCTGACTCTGGAACTCTCTTCCCCCTTCTGTCTTTCCTAATTCTTATAACCCATCTTCCTTCAAAAAACGGATCTATCGTCATCTCAAGGCCTAATCCTGCCATATCTCTAGGTCCTCAGTACTTCGACTATTCTTTCAGCCTTTACATTTTCTTTGTCTTAATGTTTTCTTTGTGCCCGGGCCTTTATTGATGAGGGCTACTTTCTCGCCTATACCGGTGTCACACTCAAAAAAAAATAAATAAATAAAAAAAAAATATAATATATATATATATAATAATATATATATATATATATATATTATATATATATATATATATATAATATATATATATATATATATTTGGCACATGGGACGTGTCACGCCATTTTTGTGTGAATGATTTCATATATTTCCGGATGTTCGTTTTCAGCTGGCGTGCCACGTGGCATGCCACGTACGACGTGCCACTTTGGTGTGAAAGCGGCCTTAGTCTTTGAGTATGGATGAAGCGTAACAATGAATTTTATCCTAGATTCTGCAGATAAAAATTTCCTTGTTTTTTTTTCTTCAACGAAAGCATTGGCAATTTCTGAAAAAGTGTGTGTGTAGTGTGTGAGCGTGCATTAGTGTATTTGTTTGTGTATGCGAATGTTTGCGTGTATTTCTTTTTAGTTTGTTTGTTTTCGAATAGGAAGACTAGATTAGAATTGATATTATTTTATGAACTGATAAATTAAAGTTTCACAAAAATCTGAGATTATTTTATTTTTTTTTTTAACGAAGGCATCGACACACACACACACACACACACACACACACACACACACACACACACACACACACACACACACACACACACACACACACACACACACACACACACACACACACACACACACACACACACATATATATCCTTTTCCTCACTTCTTTACCAGAGGAATTAATATGAACCCAAGAATATTGGAGTTATTAGTTAATTAAGTCTCTATGCCCGGCCAAACACCCCGCGGCTGGATCAAAGCCGTGTTAGTCATTTTTGTCACTTCCCAGCTGGCGTGCTTTTCCACTGAGCTACCACAACCTTTATTTTCTATATATGAAGAACATTAAAGGTATTCATAATTTAGCGAGTTTTCCGTCACGGACTCCCTTTTCTACCAAGGGCTAGGACGGTTGCCTTCTACGAAGGACTTGTTTTGGCAGATGTAATCGTTCCCCTGAGTGTATGCCCTTACTATGGAGTAAAAGTAGAGAGTATTTAATGTTTCTGTCATGATTTTTTGGCCATTTTATGTGTTACTCTTAGTCCCCATAATGGGGGTGGGCACAGAAAGGTTGGACGTGGGGAATAAAGGCTAGATGCCCTTCCTAACGCCCAATGGTGGGTTCGATCGTGGGTCTGTCACCTCCAGATTGGAGTACACTAACCAATACGTTATCATGGATTTTGATAAGTATTATAATGGAAGAAGTATATAGCATCTAAAAATAAAATTCTTTGTTTGATATATATGTCACAGTGGCTCAGGCGGTAGCGTCCGCGACTCTGAGGCGTCAGGTCGAGGGTTTGCGCCCAGTCACGGTCTGAGGTTAGCAAGGGCATGCACTCAGGGTAACGATTACATCTGCCAATACAAGTCCTTCGCAAGAAGGCAACCGTCCCAGCCCTTGGTTGAAAAGGGAATCCGCGACGTAAAACCATAAGACCATAACAAACATATATATATATATATATATATATATATATATATATATATATATATATATATATATATATATATATATATATATATTGCGAAAAGCAGAAAGTTAAATTTTATTCAGCAGTGTCATAATTATGCATTATTGCTCAAAATATTAGAGTTTCTAAGAACTCTTCCCTACTATTTATATTTTAACTCAATAAAGAACATGTTAATTAGTGCAAAATATAAAAAATTGAAGAAGGAAAAGAAATTGCTGAAACCCCAATATATGTCTCTATCGTTGGGAGATAATTGCTTGTGGAAAAAGGTATCCTTTTACTTCCTAATGGGCTCTTAGAGAGAGAGAGAGAGAGAGAGAGAGAGAGAGAGAGAGAGAGAGAGAGAGAGAGAGAGAGAGAGAGAGAGAGAGAGAGAGAGAGAGAGAGAGAGAGAGAGAGAGAGAGACTAACACCGCAAGTTTTCATGTATTTATACATACATATATATATATATATATATATATATATATATATATATATATATATATATATATATATATATATATATATATATATTATATGTACACAGTATTTGTATGTTTATATCTATCTATATACATACGCTATTTTTCCCTTATAAAGGGCGTGGCTTAGTAAAGAAATAGGATATATATATATATATATATATATATATATATAAATATATATATATATATATATATATATATATATATATATATATATATATATATATATATGTATATATAGATAGATAGATAGATAGATAGATAGATAGATAGATAGAGAGAGAGAGAGAGAGAGAGAGAGAGAGAGAGAGAGAGAGAGAGAGAGAGAGAGAGAGAGAGAGAGAGAGAGAGAGAGAGAGAGAGAGAGAGAGAGAGAGAGAATTTTCTGACACCGCAACACTGAACTTGTCTCCCCCTGTTGCATCAGGGGTTGTGTATTGATTGTGTTGCAGAGCTCTAGTATTATCCTTTAGCTTTCGAAGCAGCTCCTGCAGAAGGGGTCGACGACGACAGTCTCTCCTTTTTTAACTTCATTTCCTTACTCTCACATCTTATTTACTCCTTGGTCCTTTTGCAAGTTGGTTTTTTTTTATTTATTTTTACTCTGGTGATTTCTGACGTTCGTTCTTTTAAACTTTATCTTTTTGTCTTATTGTAGTGTACTTTTTAATAATTTTTCATATTTTCGTTTTTAAGTATGTGTGTGTGTGTGTGTGTGTGTGTGTGTGTGTGTGTGTGTGTGTGTGTGTGTGTGTGTGTGTGTGTGTTTTTGTGTGTGTTTTTTTTTTGCATTATTTTTTAGCTTCGTTTCTTACTCTTAATCTAGCTAACTCTTTTAGCCTATTTAGTTTTTTTTTTTAGTTTTTTTTATTCTTACTGCAGCTTATTAATTTTTTTCTATTTTTTTTTTTTTTCAAGATTTAGGTTAGATTTTTAGGGGGAAAGAGTGAGTTAAGGTCATATTTTACACTCACTGTAGGTTTTTTTTTCTTCATAATTTGATATATATTTTTTTTTTAGTCTGGTTGCGTTTTGGGTCATGTTAATATTTTGTTTTTAACTTTTTCAAGTTTTTCGTTTTTTTAAGCTTCAGTTTTAATTTTTTATTTTTTTTTTCATTTTTTTTGTTACATTCCCTTTCATATTAATTTTTAATAATTATTATCTTTCTATTTCTGTTTTTTTTTCCCTAGCGCTACTTATCGTTCACTTATTATTATTATTTTCGTTGTATTTACCCCGTAATTCATTGCTACTTTTATCTATTCCAGTTATTTCTAGCTATATTCAGCTATATTTTTAGCTATTTTTCGTAGCGCAGTTCCCTTATCGTTCATTTTCATTATTATTTTCATTATTCTTGTCGTCGTAATTCACCTCTTTTTAGCCATTTGACAGTACAGAACACAAGTCATACATATACGTCATGAAGGGGACCGCATTAGCGTATTGGTTAGGCAATTCAACTCTGCAGGTGATAGACCCTCGATCAAGGCCACTACGGGTGATTCTGAAGGCCAATAACCCTTAATTTCCCACCTCCAGCCAGTCTTCATCCACCCCCCATAGTGGGATAGGATAATGATGTATAAAACGGCAAACAATAATGTATAATGAAACTGACTTGTCTCAATAATTAGTTGAAACACTCGGTAGTGAGACTTCAGTCACCATCTGCGTTTCACAAACATGGTTGCCATGTACCTTATTATCATCTGCATTTCTCCCTAACTACTTTAATCTTTGTTTCCTATTGTTTCCTATTTTCCATCTTTCATTCGTTTCTGTATGACACTTTCATTATTGCGTCATCTTACGGAGTCCCCTTTTCTTGTTAGGCACGCTTGTTTACACTAACTGGCTCTCTACTTATACAAAATGTTGGTAGATTAAGTGTAGGTGTACACCAACTGGCTCTCTACTTATACAAAGTGTTGGTAGATTAATTGTAGGTGTACACCAACTGGCTCTCTACCTATACAAAGTGTTAGTAGATTAAGTGTAGGTGTACACCAACTGTCTCTCTACTTATACAAAGTGTTAGTAGATTAAGTGTAGGTGTACACCAACTGGCTCTCTACTTATGCAGTGTTAGAAGATTAAGTGTAGGTGTACACAAACTTGCTCTCTACTTATACAAAGTGTTGGTAGATTAATTGTCGGTGTACACCAACTGGCTCTCTACTTATACAAAGTGTTAGTAGATTAAGTGTAGGTGTACACCAACTGGCTCTCTACTTTTACAAAATGTTAGTAGATTAATTGTAGGTGTACAATAACTGGCTCTCTACTTATACAGAGTGTTAGTAGATTAAGTGTAGGTGTACACAAACTTGCTCTCTACTTATACAAAGTGTTAGTAGATTAATTGTAGGTGTACACCAACTGGCTCTCTACTTATACAGAGTGTTAGTAGATTAATTGTAGGTGTACACCAACTGGCTCTCTACTTGTACAGTGTTAGTAGATTAAGTGTAGGTGTACACCAACTGGCTCTCTACTTTTACAAAGTGTTAGTAGATTAAGTGTAGGTGTACACCAACTGGGTTTCTACTTATACAAAGTGTTAGTAGATTTAGTGTAGGTTAAATGAGTACTTCTTCCAGAGTACTCACTATCCCTCTGCAGTGAACGTTAATAATTCATATATTATGTCTTGGTTCGCATTAAAAATGAAGAAGAAGAAGAAGAAGAATGCAACAGTAGCCTTGTTTGGTACTTACATCAACTCTTATCATTTTCGATCAATTAAATACCATATTTGTCAATGATTTATGTGCATATTACACATAATACATATATCATAAAAGCTGTACATTAAAGGAGTATCAATACCATGATAAAAATTCTCAACAATTTCGTCCTTAGTCTGTTGCTATTTTCAGAGACGTTCTCTATAAGTTTTATAAGTTTTTTGTTATAACCAAATAAAGACTTCCTTGCACAGTAACTCCTCCCACAGTTCAGGTAACAATCAATGGAGCCACGGTCAATGGAGCTGCGATCTCTTATGTCCCACCTTGAGACTTTTTTTAGTGTTGCATTTATAAGTTGAGGAAAAGGAGACAATATTGGTACCTCTTTGATGGATTCACTACGTTGGTGTTTGTCGTTTTATGTGTCAATATTATTCCCCGTTCTATTGGATATGGTCTTCGACTGGTTAAAGCTGAGTAATATAGACTGGATGCTCCTCCTAACGCCCCGCGGTGGGATGTTAGCTCCTTAGTCGAGTATTCTGCCACTGTGCATACCGTGGTCCTCACTTTGATTAATTCAGTATAAATTTATAAAATTTACTGCCTGATGAAACTGGTGGCTCATAGGGAATCCATTTTGTCTTTTCCCAGTGCTTAATTTCTCTCAACAGACCCCAAGACTTTCGCGCAATTTTAAGTGTATACATGAGGTATTTATTTTTACAATGCATTTTAACCGAAGAATATTTTTTGTTGTAAGAAACTTTAAGAATTCTACTAGAAACTCCACTTAATAAAATGTGATGGCTTTGCATTCTATTAAAAAGCACAAAGCCCTGAAATACATCCGAGTAAGTTTCTCTTTCAGTCTCCGTGAGCTTGTTTATAAGCAGGTTATATGCTAGACATTTTTCAGTGTGAGAATATCCTATTAGCTTAGTAAGTCGTACTATAAAGGCCCACCTCACTGCAGTCACTAATGTAACCATCAGTTAAATTTTATGAGCTTTTGGGTTTTTTCCGTAGGTTTTTAGATACAAATTTTAGCTTGGAATACTATCCTTGTGCAAGAGACGACCAGTTGCCTCCTTCAACTTAAAGCATTTGGAAAAGTTTACTGTAATTATTTGTATGATTTTTATAGGCATAAGCTTTGATAAAAGCATTTTTCCTTACTTGGAAAAATAAATTAGGAGAGGAATGTCCTTTAAATTACCTTCAAGATTTATTTTTCATCATTTTCCATAGAAATCTTGTAAGATTT
The DNA here is from genome assembly GCA_037179515.1 of Halocaridina rubra. Taxonomy (NCBI): domain Eukaryota; kingdom Metazoa; phylum Arthropoda; class Malacostraca; order Decapoda; family Atyidae; genus Halocaridina; species Halocaridina rubra. Next base: position 40,310 of record JAXCGZ010004098.1, read on the forward strand.
ATATTAATATAAAAAGATGAAGAAGAAAATGGTGATGATAATGGATAATAATATTAATTATATTAATAATAATAAATGTATATTAATAATAATAAATGTAATAATAATCTGTAATTATACATGAGAGTGTTTCATTTTATTCTTTCACCAAATTCCACATTAAGGTGTATTTTTACAGTAAATATTATTATTATTATTATTATTATTATTATTATTATTGCTGTTGTTGTCACGATTATTATAACACACATGGATTTTGGCCCTGAGACGTTTGAGAATGTAATATCTGATGTTGGAGCTTCTACCACTGAGCCATGGTTCAGTAAACACAAAAGGCGAGTGCTGTTTGATAGGATCTGTTCAGAGTCGCGACTTAAATTCCTACTTTTAAGTGTCTCAGTGGTAGAAGCTTTGACTTTAGAATTTACAATCCTAAAAGTCTCAGGGTCGAATCCTTTGTGGAAGAATATTTGTTTACTGTTTACAAGTGTTTTTTCTTCCTATTTTGATTCATTATTATTATTATTATTATTATTATTATTATTATTATTATTATTATTATTATTAGTATTATTGTTCTTAATATTATTATTAGTTGTAGTATTATTCTAATTATTATTATTTTCTCTTGCAGATATAGTGCCTAAGCCACCTATCTTCTCCCCTTGAAGAAGAGAACTGCCTCAACTACAAAACATCGAAGTGTCTTGTATTAGGTTCCTTACTGCAAAAATTCCCTCCAAGCTGAAGTTCCTCAATGCTGCCGAAGTGCCGTTCGTTGTGATAATCCCACCGCTGCCACCAATTTTCTCATGAACACAAATACCTGTAGCTTTTGATACACGAGAAGACCTTCTGACTCTTTTACATCAAAACTTCTTTGTATAATGGCAGTGCTTTCAAAGCATTTTCTCCACAATAACCAATTTCCACTTATAATTATAAATATATTTTCAAGTTCAGTACAGTTAGTCTAATCTTTCTGCTTCTCCCATCAGGGGTTGCTATGGTAAGCAGTATAAAGCAATTTCATAACCATGCATCTCGGTTTTGATGCATTCATTTCCTTTTATATATTCTGAGCTTCAGCAATGTCTTCATCATATTCCATCATGGCTTCTATTCTCAGACATCGAACATATATTCTCATAGTGATAGCTTTGATGTTGATGGTACTTTGCACTATTATTATGAGCTTCTTCAGTCCTGCATACCCATTTAATGGTAAGATATGGATATATGCAGTTACATTTATATTTGCATTAAAACAATTGTAGTCACCGTGGCTCAAGCGGTAGCGTCCGCGACTCCGAGGCGTCAGGTCAAGGATTCGCGCCCCGTCACAGTCTGAAGTTAGCAAGGGCATGCACTCAGGGTAACAATTAAATCTACCAAAACAAGCCTTCGCAAGAAGGCCGCCGTCCTACCCCTTGGTTGAAAAGGGAGTCCGTGACGTAAAACCAGAACATTTGCATTAAAACTATTACATAAATATAGAATATCTGGATCTTGTAAAGAAGAGTAGTACCAGGGTTAGGTTAGTTAAGCTAACTTAGCTTAGGTTATCTTAGCTAAGTTTAGCTTAATTTAGTTAAGTTTAGCTTAACTTAGCTCAGCTTAAGTAGTTTTGGGGGTTATTCACCTTTACAAGTCAATTTTTTTTTTAACTGTACATGGGGTTCTAGGGGTAACTCATCTCTGTGAGACCGAATATCTGTATCTGTTTTATTTCAGATATAGATGATTTTTATTTTATTAATATTTCCACCAAATTTTAGATTATTTTGTATATTATGAGAAGCTGATATAATAGATTCACATTTCAATTCCATTTCATTGAGTGTTTTGAAATAATTTCGTACACTTATTCATCATCTTCATTAACGCTTTAGGTCTTTTTATAGCATACAGTAATATTAGAATTACTGGCTTGTTGTAATTGCCTAATTTATCTACTGTGTCTCTGTACACCAAGCAAGCCATTAATATAATTTGAAAGATTGAGTATTATAATGAATGAAACATAGTCAGCAACAGGAATGAAAATAAAGAATGAGCTGTAATATGCTATGTATGACGTTATTATATTGACATAGATGTATTGTATGAGATTACTTGAAATATGTATAGTCAGTGATCTCTGTAAGGAGGGTAGCTATTCTTTTTCACACACACATATATGTAGTTGTAGTTGCTGTGGCTCAAGCGGTAGCGTCCGCGACTCTGAGGCATCAGATCGAGGGTTCGCGCCCCGTCACGGTCTGAGGTTAGCAGTTAGTCCATTCAGAGCCCTACACAACATAGTTCTTTGATATTTATGAGAGCTTTATTTTAATAAAGAATGCTTCTAAAACGCCTTTAGACGAGTTGTATTGTAATTATTCATGTTACACAACGTTTAGTTTTAATTTCATATCTATTTACGAACAATTTTGATATTCATGGAGTCCCTGGTTTACTTGGTTCTCGAGTTACGATGTTTCGTCATTACGACGTAGGCCTGTAAATTATTAATAAATCAATATTTTAACTAACTTGGTTTGTGTGGAAAATACAAACTTCACGCACTGAACAGTTTGTGAGCATGGTGGACGAATACAGAGCTAGCAGCACTGTTGTATATGTATATATTAAGTAAATGGCTTTATTTATATATTTGTTATCTGAAGGAATTAGATTTAATGTTTTTTTACAAAATTACCAAATACATAACTGTAAATACGATCTTCATGCAAACAGTTTGTTGAGCGTGGTGGATGAATCCGTAGTCACATGGCATTGTTGTATACGTATATATCAAGTTAATGGTTTTATTTATATTTATTTGTTTACGTATTTGGTTATTCGAAGGATTAGATTTAATTCATTCACAAAATTACCCGAGTTACAATCTTCATGCAAAACAGTCATCATATGGCATTAGACTGAGAAGTGTCGCTCAGTTCACTCTCATATGCCATATTGTCCTTGTGCTCATATACTCTTTCGTCGGTTTTGTTCTTGTTCTCTTGTTATTCTGATGGCAGTACTGTGAAGAAGAGGAAAGCCATCACCATGGAAGTTAAAATGGAAATTGTAAAATGCTCGGAAAAGGGAGAAACTGCTATGAACATTGGGCACTCACTGGGATTAAGCCGTTCGACCGTGTCGACGACATCCTTACACATGTGAAAGATTCTGCTCATATGATGTCCACTGTGATTACTAAGCAGCATAATGGGTTAATGATTGAGATGGAAAGGTTATTAGTGTTTTGTCTGGATGACCAGCATCGACAACATATCCCAGTGACTCTCTGTTGACTCAGGGGAAAGCTAAAAGGTGATTTAATGCTGCAAAAAGGGGAAAGGGAGTGGAAGTGAAGAGTTTGTGACCTGTAAGGATTGGTTTGTGCATTTTAAGACTTGTGCTACTTTGCATAACCTTAGGGTGCAATGTGAAGGTGCTAGTGGTGATGAGAAAACTGCAAAAGAGTTTCCCAGTGTTTTAGCAGAAATATCTAGGGAGTGAGGTTACTGTGCCAAAAAAGTATTTAATGTGGATGAGTCTGGCTTGCTCTGGAAGGATATACTTAGTCGTACATGCATTGCCAAGGAGAAGAAGACAGCAAGAAGTCATAAAGTCAGCAAGGAGAGACTAACTTTGCTTTCAGAGTCTAATGCTGCTAGAGACTTCAAGCTGAAACCGTTGTTGGCTTACTTGGCAGAGAATCCAAGGATACTCATGGGCATTTGGAAGGGTTAACTGCCAGTCATCTGAAAGTCAAACAAGAAGGCTTGGATAACCCTTCAGATATCAGAGGATGGTTCAATAATCATTTTGTGCCTGAAGTGGAGAGGTACTGTGCCTCCAAGGTCTGCACTTTAAGGTGTTGCTGTTGCTGAACAATGTCCTATTAACCCTGCCCATTTAGATGGCTTTTATTCTGATATCAAGGTGGTTTACCTTCCATCTAATACCAATATATTGTTCATTGCCTCTTTCAAGGCCTAGTACCTCCAAAGGACAAACATTTTGGCTTTCAGGGCAGCTGAAAAGAACAAGAACTTGACTCTCAAGGAGTTTGATTATTGTACAATATATTCAGACTTTGAAGAATATTGCTGATTCTTGGGAGGAAATTACACAGACGAACTTGAATGGTGTCTGGAAGAAACTGCCCCCAGTTTTTGAATGACTTCTGTGGCTTTGAGGAGACAGTTGAGGCTGTCACCAAGAATGTTGTTGATATGAGTAAGGAGCTCAATTTGGAGATGGGGCCTGATGATGTAACAAGAGATGCTGGAATCTCATAGAGAGGAATTATCTGGGGCCTGATGATGTAACAAGAGAGGCTGGAATCTCAATAAGAACCTTATTGAACTGGAGAAGAAGATGACTGAAGAAGAGGAAGAAATACCAACCCCAGAGCCCAAGAGATTCACAAGCATGGACATGGAAGGAGGTTTTGCCCTGATAGAGGAAGGGTTGGTAAAGTTCGAGACTCAGGACCCTAACACTGTCAGGTACATAAAGGTCGCCAGAGGGGTCATGGATTCCCTGCAGTATTTGGGAGCAGAGGGAGAGGGCATCCTTCCAGTCACGCCTTCCAGAGCCCCCACCAACATATCCCGTAGCCTCTACCTCAGCTCCCTTTACAGACTCACCTGCCCCAGTATCTCCAGCATATGTTGTAGTTTTTTTTGCCTCTCCAGACTCAACTGCCCCAGTCTCTTCAGCACCTGCCTCCCCAGGTTCCTTCTCCTCATAATTTTGTCTCTCCTTCCCATGTGTGTTTTTTTTTTCTTCACCAGGATGGGCCAAAAAAAAAAAAATAGATCTCTCATCAGGCCTGGGCACGAAGAAAACCAAAAGTAAAGAGAGCCAGAGATGGTGAATGTTGTGACTTGTCAGATGTGAAAGGATAATAAGAGATGTGTAACAAATATTCAAGAACATTTCGGTGTTGATGTAGGCATAGAAGAGAACTGTAACTGAAGGAAGACTTAACTTCGAACTGTCCTGGACACTCCTATCCAAGTGCAAGCCAACCACACGAGTAAATGTAAGCAAAACTGTATAGAGTACTTTTACTATTTTCATGTCTTAGATTACGTTTCTATGTTTAGATTATATATAGATTATGAAGTTAGATTATGTTTCTATGTTTAAACTATATATTTTTAGCATAGGTTGGGGACCTAGGTTCGTATTGAGGTGTGTTCCAAGTTATGATGAAAATTGGGTTACGTCATTTTTCAGGAATGGGACCCTGTTCTAAATCGAGGACCCCCTGTATCACTCACGTTGATATGCAGAAAAAAAAATCAGCGATTCGATGGTTAGGACACTTGGTTCTTGCCCCTATGTCCAAAATTCAGCTTTTCAAAGTACTTTGTAAAATTTATATTTTCTGACACCATTTTAAATAAGTAGGAAAGGGTAGTGATGTCTGTTTATGGTAGCTCCTGTCAACTCAGCAAGTGAATGTATACCATTATATGTAAGAAGTCTGTGGTAGCGCAGTAGCTTCATGTGCTTAAACAGTTCCGGTTTTACGTCATGGACTTCCTTTTCTACCAAGGGCTAGGACTGTTGCCTTCTTGCGAAGGACTTGTTTTAGCAGATGTAATCGTTACCCTGAGTGCATGTCCTTTCTAACCTCAGACCGTGACGGGGCGCGAACCCTCGACCTGACGCCTCAGAGTCGTGGGCACTACCGCTTGAGCCACGGTAACTAAGGGCTATTCATATTTACGAGGTAAATCACCTGACCAAACCTAGCAATTTCTGGGGTTATTTAGCTTTACATGGGGTTCTGAGGTTTATGTTTACAAGACCCCTCTTTTAAAATACATGGTGTTAGATTATGAGTCAGAAATGCTCGCATATGAATACATCTGCATGATACATTGTATACATATTTTCTGTTTAGTTAAGTTAGGTCAGATTAGGTTTATATTACTTCAGTCAGACTAGTTTGCTATAGCTCATGTCATATTTTTGTGTCTTCTAAAAATTTACTAAGTATGACAAACCCGAATACGAGCCCACCGCAGGGCGTTAGGCAGGGAATCCATACTCTGTTCCCCAGTTCTAACCTGTCTTTGTTTCCCTAGTCAAATGGAAATTAGTGACCCATTCAGCATGTGTACATAAAGGTAATTTTGAATTTGTTAATACGCAGAGATGTACCCATGTAAAATCAGGATCCTAGCATTAAGATAAAAAAAAAAATTACAATTATTGTACTTGCACACCCTTTGTTAGAAGCAAACACTCATGACATTAATTATGCTATTTTTGGTTAGGTTAGTGGAGTTAGCTTAACATAGTACAGTGGTAACGTGCTGGCCTCGCGTTCACGAGGTCGACAGATCGGTTCCCGTTCAAGACAGAGTTTAAGCTGTTACTTGGGAGGTTACTTCTGTGGCTGGGCACCACAGTGGAGGGTTGGGGCTTGCACCGGATGACGCCTGCCAGAGCAGGGGAGACGCCTCTGATAGGAGGGCTAAAACCAGCAAACTTTAACCCTGATAATAAAAATGATGATCATCGAAATTTTTTTTTTTTTCTTTTGTAGCTGTTCAAGATACTTTCACAATAGTTTATTTTTCCTTTCACTCATTGTAATTATGAAAGTTTGCGTTTTTTGACGAGCTGCAAAATATCATGTTTGTAAACATCCTTCATTGGCTTGTTTTGGCAAGTGCACAATTTAGTTAAAGTTTCCCATATTTAATGCAATTTTCTTTGAACAAAAAAGTTAAACGAAGAAAATGTAATAAAACGATAAACTAATTCATTTTGATTATATGCCCAAATTATTATTTTTTTTTTTGTAAATATTTGTTATTTGCATTAAAATTTTAGTAATCAATGATGCATGTCTATGTAAAATTTAATATTAAATAAAAGTTTTTTTAAATATATATATATATATATATATATATATATATATATATATATATATATATATATATATATATATATATATATATATATATATATATATATATATATATATATATATATATATATATATATATATATATATATATATATATATATATATATATATATATACCAAAGCCATATTCCACCTTATAAGGGGGGTGGCTGAGTCCAAGAAAATACTTTGACTTTTTCTGGGAAGTATATATATATATATATATATATATATATATATATATATATATATATATATATATATATATATATATATATATATATATATATATATATATATATATATATATATATATATATATATATATATATATATATATATATATATATATATATATATATATATATATATATATATTTATATATATATATTAGATTAGGTAAAGAATAGCAGCCCTCAGACCAATATATAATCCCGTAAATTGTTAAGTTAGATTAGGTTAGGTTTCTTTTTATGATTGAGACACCAGAACGGGCCAGAAAAATAAAAAAAAATAAAACAGCCCTCACCAGGTCTGGGCAGGAAGAATACATAAAGTTAGAAGAAACAGAAATGGAAATTGTAATGACTCTTCAGATTTGAAGGGATAACAAGAGATGTAGGTTAATGCCTAATCTAAACTAATAATTTACGGGGTTACGTAATGTTCTTGTGGTCTCTTATCTCTACCAGATTATTATTGTTATTATTATTATTATTATTATTATTATTATTATTATTATTATTATTATTATTATTATTATTATTATTATTATTATTATTATTATTATTATTATTATTATTATTATTATTATTATTATTATTATTTACTTTGCAGCTCCCCGGACTTACGTTGTGGATCCAGTACCAACACGGAGGGATCTCGCGCGAAAGATTTTGAAAATTCAGCGAGAGATTGAAGGAGAAGCAGGTGATAAAACTTTGCTTTTTAGTCTTCATTTTTTTTTTCATTTTATTCCTTTAATAATACTACTGTTTTTGTTGTTTCTACAATTTTCTTCTTCATTTAATTTTCCTCTTTATCCAACATGGTTACTCCACACAGCCATCTGGGGGTGAAAGGGCTCTCTCTCTCTCTCTCTCTCTCTCTCTCTCTCTCTCTCTCTCTCTCTCTCTCTCTCTCTCTCTCTCTCTCTCTCTCTCTCTCTCTCCAAAATATGATAGAGATGAGAAATAAACAAAAGAGGGTTGTTGAATTAAGCGATCCCGCTTGAGCGTGAGATGTGCTGAAGATAAAGAAGTCTCATTATTATTATTATTTTTATTATTATTATTATTGACAACTTCACTAATGGTTATGGAAACTCACTTCATTATTAAAAAATAATCAAGCTTTTGCTTTTCACTGAAAGCATCATCAAGATTTCATAGCACTTGCTTGTTCAAGAATTGTATTCGCACTATACTGTATTTGCTTTGGAATTTGATAATGCTTTCAGTAGAAAACGAAAGCTTGATATTTTTTTTCTTTTTTTTGTTGTAATTAGCAATTAAGCACAAAATACTCTACATTGGGTTTCTGTTTCCATTATTATTATTATTATTATTATTATTATTATTATTATTATTATTATTATTATTATTATTTGAAATGGAAGGCAGTATCTTCTCCAATAGTGGCTAAAATGAGGCTGAGATGCGAGGATTGGGAGTTTGTGAGTGCATATGGCCCTGGCAGTGAAGGAAGTGAGGAAGGAATAGAAGAATTTTGGATGAAATTGAACGAGTGTGTGGAAGACTTGGGAATGAATGTGAATGTGGTGTTGATGGGAGATTTGAATGCTAGAGTAGGGAATGACCCAGTGGAAAGTGTAATTGGGAAGTATGGAGTACCTGATAGGAATGAGAGTGGAGAGAAAATAACAGAAATGTGTATTGAGTGAGATATGTTGATTGCTAATACTCTATTTAAAAACAAAGAATGTGCACAAATATACATGAGTCAAGAGTTGATAATGGGAAAGTAGTTGACTGAGCATTAATGGATTATGTTGTGGTGAACAGGAGGGTGATTGGAAGAGTATTGGCTGTGAATGTACTGAGAGGAGTTAGCGGTGGAATATCTGATCATTATTTGGTGGAAAGTAGAGTGAGAGTGGGAGAAAAGTGGAGAAAGAAGAGAAGTGAGAGAGGAAGAGAGGTGGTAAAAGTGAATGAATTGTATAAGAAAGTGAAAGACTGTGAGTACAAAGCTAGTGTGATAAATATGTGGAAAGTAGTGAAAGAAAAAGTGGATGAGGGAGTGTAAGAAGAATGGGGCTGTTTCAAGGAGGAAGTTATGAAGTGTGCTGAGGCAGTGTGCAGAAGGAGACTAACTGGTGGAAGTAAAAGGAAAGGTAGTGAATGGTGGGATGAGCAAGTGAGTGCAGTAGTGGATGAAAAGAAGCGGGCATATGAGTTATGGTTGCAGGTAGATAATGTAGAGGCATATGAAAGGTATTGTGCAAAGAGGAGGGTAGCAAAGCACGTGGTGAGGGAAGCAAAAAGAGAAGTAGATGTAAGGTGGGGCAGATGCTTGTCTGAGAATTTGGAAAGGAATTAAAAGATGTTTTGGAAGGAAGTGATAAGAGTGAGGCTAAGTGAGTGTGGTAGGGAGGAGAGGGTGAGAGGAGCAGATGGGCAATTGCTAGTAGTTGAATTAAAGGTGAGAGAGAGATGGGCTGAATATTTCAAGAACCTGCTAAATAAGGAAGATGATAGAGAGGCAGACACTGTGGCTGTGGGAAATGAATGAAGAATGCCAATGTTAGGTGATGAGAAATAACAATAGTGGAGGTACCTTTGGCATTGAGAGCAATGAAAGCAGGTAAAGGATTAGGGATGGATGAGTGTCATGCTGGATGCTTGTCATATGGTGGGGAGGCATTAGTAGAATGGAGAGTTATTGAATATATGTTTCAGGAAAGGGAGGGTCCCAGTTGATTGGAGGAGTGTATGTGAAGTTCCACTTTACAAAGGTAAAGGAGATGTAGTAGTTTTAGAGGAATTAGTTTGTTGAGTGTAGTTGGTAAGGTATATGGAAGAGTGTTAATTGAGATAATTAGAAAAGGTACTGAGAGATTGACTGGAGAAGAGCATTGTGGGTTCAGGAGAGGAAGAGGATGTGTGGATCAGTTGTTTTCGGTAAGACAGGTATATGAAAAATTTTTGGAGAAAGGTAGGGACCCTTTTTGGGGTTTTATAGACTTAGAGAAAGTGTATGACAGGGCAGACAGAGAGGGGTTGTGGAGTGTGTTTCGACTGTATGGAATAAGATGGTTTGTTGAATGCGGTGAAAAGGTTTTACATGAATAGTAGAGCATGTGTGATAGTTGGGGATGGTATGAGTAATTGGTTTGAGGTGAATGTTGGCTTACATCAAGGTTGCGTATTGTCACCATGGTTGTTTATTTTGTATATGGATGGAGTGGTAAGGGAAGTTAATGAAATAGTATTAGATAGAGGCTTGAAATTAGTGGGTTAGGATGGAAGGTTGAGGAAATTGAATCAATTGCTATTTGCGGATGATGCTGTACTGGTGGCTGATGCTGGGAATGAATTGAATCATTTAGTGACTGAGTTTATTAGTGTGTGTGAAAGAACGAAGTTGTGGGTGAATATTGGTAAATGTGAATGTAGGAGTGAATTGGGAGCTGCTTGAAGAAATTGAGAGTTTTAAGTATCTGGGGTCTCATGTATCAAGAAGTAGACGAGTGGATGTGGAGGTAAATCACAGAGTGAAGGAAGCAAGTAAATGTCTAGGTGGGTTGAAAAGTGTAATGAGAAATAGATATTTGGGAATGAATACAAAGAGAAGGATATATGAAGGTGTGATTGTGCCAAAAGCATTGTATGGAGCAAAGACTTGGAATGCAAGAGAGGATGAAAGGAACAAGTTGAATGAATGAAATGGAGATGAGGTATTTGAGAAGTATGATTGGTATATCTAGAATAGATAAAGTAAGAAATGAGGATGTCAGGCAGAGATCTGGTGTTGGAATGAAGTTGTCAGATAGGTCAGATCAGAGTGTGTTGAGTTGGTTTGGACACATGGGAAGGATGAGTGATGAACAAATAGTGAAGAGAGTGTGGAGTGCAGAAGTGATTGGAGTTAGGTCAAGAGGGAGACCTAGAATGAGATGGATGGATGGCGTGAAAAGAGCACTGAATGCACGTAGAATGTCAGTGGAATAGGGAAGAGTGGCGGAGGATTGTGCATAGATGACGTGGGCCAAAGGGATGTCTCGTACCTGCTAGCTCAGTAAACTGTAATGGACGGGTGTGAGGGGAGTTGCCATGTGATAAAGCAGTGGGGGTAAACCAGCTGCGGCTGTCGGGCCTCATTGTGGAGTATTCTTGCCCACCTACCTTGTGGATGACCCAAGCAAAGTGGAAGGGGGGAAACATGGCAACCCTTTATCCCCAAGGAGCTGAGAGGAGTGGTTGAGATATGTGTGGATTTTGGTGAATGCGCTTTTCTTGGCTCGGCCACCTCCCTTACAAGGGGGATTGAGGCATGTGTATATGTATGTATTATTATAATTATTATGAGAAAGATAAATACCACTCTCGCATTCCCTGAATATCGTAGGAGTTGACAAAGAGATCGAGATATTCTTAAAAATGTAGAAAATAATTTAATTACTTATATATTCCTTGTTGACATAGGAGGTGTCTGTAAATATTACAGGGACAGGAATGGCAATCCCTCCTTCCTTGACTCTCTTTATCTTGACGCAAAGCAGCTGGTAATGGATAAATATAGGCACTGCGCAATGAAGCCTTATACCATTCTCTCTTTAAGTTCGTGTTGTGGCCACTTATTAGTATCATTAGGACCTGGCATCTTATATGGAAAAGTGTTATTATTATTATTATTATTATTATTATTATTATTATTAATATTATTATTATTATTACTATTATTATTATTATTATTATTTTAATATTGTTATCATTATTATTATATTTTTTCAGTTAATACACCTTTCAAGTCTAAAATTGAACCCGGGAACTCTAGAATAGAACCCACATCTTTTCCACAGTACCTCTGGGGTACAGTGGACTAAGATGTGGGGTTCTATTCTAGAGTTCCCGGGTTCAATTCGAGACAAGGAAGGTAGATTACTTGAAGACGTTATTATTATTATTATTATCATCCACAGGTTTTGACAATAAAGCTGATGCAGCATGGGCAGAAGCACTGCTAGCAATTGCTGCTGAATTGGACCCACGTATCACAACATACAAAGAGGAACGGCACAGCTTTGAATCCAGAATGAACGATGGTTCCCTTCTCGTCAACAAAAAAACCTGGAATGTGTGTCCAGAAGTGTATAAAGGAAGGGAATTTGATTTGGAAAGTGAACACAATTTTCAAGAAGTCCAGTGCAATACTAAGAAATTTAAAGAAGTCGTGACCATTGTCATTTCAACTAAAGGCTGGGATGTTGAAAGAATTAAATTTGTTGTAACACAAATTAGGAAACACTATGATGTTAATATTGTGATACTGTCTTTTGGTGAATCGTATTTGAATTTTGTTATAGATGGTGTGAGTATTAAATATCACGATGCCGGTGTCTTGGAATCTGTGGCTTTAAATGAGGCTGTCTCGCTCATCACTACACCGTATATTTTTCTAGGACACTCCCTCATTCATTTCAACGCTGAATCACCTTTAGAGCGCTTAGTGAGAGTTTTAGAAAATTTAAATGAAGTGAGTGTGGCATCTGGTGCCTACAGAGATATCAGTGGTTACTGGAGGCATGGATGCCTTCAGACCACATTGGAAAATTACTATCTTCAATACACAAGAGGCTATGAATATTCCTTCCATGAATGTATGTACTGTGATGATGTACTTGGCCCTTTTGTAGCTGAAACTGACCTTCTGAAACGTGTGACTTTTACAGAGAACATGGAAGATGCTGCCATGTTGCACGACTGGTTCCTCAGTGTCAGGTCAAGTGGAAGGTTAGTCATGTCCTGCCCTGATGTCATGTTTTTTGCCAAGGCTGAGCCTAGCATGACCAACAGTGACTGGCTAACAATAGCACAAAAATGGTCTCTCCAGCGAATACAGTCGTACGATGGAAAGGAATTTGAATATTCTTGTGAAGATGCTCAAATAGCGTGTGTTAACATAATGAAAACCGTGTCATCCTTTTTATTACCCCCTTGTTGCAGAATGCAGATCAGGAAAGAACTTGGATTTGTTCAAGAATGTGCTGAGGAACTTGGTTTGCATTATGAATTACAAGCTGGAAGTCTTTTAGGCGCTGTTAAAATGGATGGCATTTTGCCTTGGGATTTTGACACGGATGTCATAACAGACTGTAGAGATCATAGGACATGGCTGACTAAGGGATTTGAATGTGTTAAGCAAAAAGGATGTTCTCCAAAACTTCAGTTTGGTCATTATTGGACGGCGTCCTGTGTGTTATCCATTGTTGATATTTCTTGTCGGTACAATAGGACTCTTCACTTGCCATCAGATATCCAGCACATTGCAACTCAAATAGAACTTGATGGGAGGTGGACTAAGGTAGTAAGCAACCCTGGCCGCATAACTCGTAATAAGTACGGGCCTGAGTATTTGAAGCACGCAGTGCATTGGCGCTATTCCAGTAATTCAACTGTGCCAAAAGACGATGGTCAGGGGCAAGTGCCAGGAATGTGGAGTAAATGTGCAGAACCAGCATTTCATTCCTGTCTAGATCATTTTCCAGTTGATGGTAACATAAGGTTCAAGGACCCTGTTTGCCGACATCAATGACAACAGAGTACGGAACACTGTTTTGCCCCATTAAAGGATTTCTTATTTTTGTTATACTTGCTTTAAAGATCGAAACTGAATGCTGCATACAGCTTGTACATACTGTATTTAATTTCAAGCATCAACAGTGCTTTTTGATAGAATTTTTATATTTTTTTACTGCATTACATCTGCTATAACAGTTAAAAGCAGACTCATTGTCGCTTTACTGAAAATTCTCTTTTGCAAAAACTGTGCCTTAATATTTTCTATTTCTAATTATATTTGAACTTCTACTTAGCAAGTTTGCTGGAGAAATGAGTTTTCTAACAGATCATGTGTCATATACTTCCATTAACAAAGAAAAATAAATTGCAGTAAAAGCTTTAATTGAAATGTACGTTTTTGATATAGTAGCATTTTGTTCTGGCGTGGAGGGAGATTATGACTGCAAACTATTTCCTTCAAGAAGTGCGATAAGCAAATAAATATACATTGTTTTATGTGTCACATTTAGTCCCCATGTTAATGGGGGTGGACAAGCAGATTGAAGCTGGGGGATTAAGGCTAAATGCCCTCCCTAATGCTATGCAGTGGGATCAAGCCAGTGTTTGTTGGTTCCTGACTCGTGTGCTCTACCATTGAGCTATATGGTCCCCAAAGTACATTAAGCAAATTCTATCACTTATTATGCAACTCAGAATAACGTTTAGTGTTAAATAAATTTTGCAGGCAATTGACATCTGGTCAAGTTATATACAAGGAGGTTACCTAAAATAGTATTAAAAAAGTTTGTTTTGATTTGATTTGTCATATTGTATGCATTGAAGATACTTCAGCTAGTATTAGAAAAGTGTTTTTATTTATTTGTCATTTTATACTTGGAAGTTATTTTTAATAGTAGTGTCTTAGAAAAAGTTTTTTGGCTTAAAAAATTTTTCTCGAATGAACCATGGAATATGTTCATGGCCAACATTGCTGTTATGTTTTTCTAACTATTTCTAAATGTTGTCAGATAGCAATATTTGCTTGCAAATACACACTCTTACTCTTGTGTTGGGATGAGTTACCACCGTGGCCCGGCTGGTAGCGCGAGCGACTTTTATTCGTTAGGTCGTCAGTTCGAGACCTGCCACTGTCTGAGCTTACAGAGGGCATTTGCTGTATGTAGCATTTACACTTGCCAAAACCAAAGTCCTTCGAAAAAAGGCAACGTCCTAGTCCTTAACAGAAAAGGGAGTCCGTGACGTAGAACCAGATCACTCATATGTTAGTATAGTCAGATATTACTATATTAAGTATTTATCTATACTGTAATTAATGTTTAATTCATTCATTACCTAATATATAATGTAAATGGTGATGAGTAAATGTAATGAATGATAAAGGGCTAAGGGAATGTAATGCGTGAGACAGGAAAAGGTGGAGCAGGATAAGAAGAAGCAGCAACTGCATATAGAAATAGATTAAAGCTGGAAACAAAAAAAGTAAGAAAGAATACTATCAAAGAGAATTTTACATTTTGTCATCTAGAGTGCCTGCAGTTTTCTTTTTTTATGACAAAATGTAAAATTCTCTTTGATAAAGAATACTATCAAAGAGAATTTTACATTTTGTCATCTAGAGTGCCTGCAGTTTTTTTTTTTTTATAGCCATTACTGTGCCTTGCAATGATTCAATATTTATACATAAAAAGTATTTATGTTACTTATCTCTTTGTTAGTTATACTGTTGTTGGCATTCTGAGTTGTATTTATGTTACTTATCTCTTTGTTAGTTATACTGTTGTTGGCATTCTGAGTTGTATTTATGTTACTTATCTCTTTGTTTGTTATACTGTTGTTGGCATTCTGAGTTCCTGTCATTGCCAACCATGACTGTGCCTTTCCAAAGTGCAAATATTTATTCACCTTATGTTTTAAATCATGGACTTTTTCAACCACCGTCTTAAATTGTATTGGTGTTAATAATGGGATACTGTTTAGTACTCTGTAAAGTTAAAAACTGGAAAATTCCAAAAATGTTCTATATAAAGCATAAACTGAGTTATTCTGTTATACAATTATTAAATCAGTGTATTTAATATATTGAGCTTTTTATATATTGTTAATTTTGGTTGTAAAAAATGCTGTGTTTAGTATATTTTTCACTCTTACAGGTAAAGGTGTAAAAGTACATACTTAGCTTTTCTTCACTGTGTTACTGAACAATATCTCAGTGTTAAAAGTTATACATCTCGCCTAAGATACATATTTTCATACAGTATCTTCAATGTGTGATTATCCAACATATTTGGATTAGAACTGATTGATAAATGGTATCCAAAATAATCAAATCCAAGCATTGTGTACTTGAGGGAAGGCTGTGGAAAACACTTGAGAGTCGCTATGTAGCTGCACCACACACAAGCACATTTGCCAACAACACAACATAGATACCTTGAGAACTCAATGGGAATTCCCGGGATCAGCTTTGACCTTTCATAAAGACTCTTAGAGATTAAGTAGGCATCGCGGATAAGAATAAGAAAAAAATAAAGTATATGAAGAGTCATGGAATAATATTCTGAGGTTCCTTTCCATGGGCAGCTAAGTAAAATAACTTCCTAAAAGTTATTTCCAATAATATATCGCAATGAGCACAGCCCTGTAGAAAGTAATTTCTGAGAGAGTGGTTTACTAACATATGGGCAAACCCAACTCTTCTAAGCTGTCAGAAGAGGCTGGCTGACTCTATCAGTAATGCCTGTCCAATATAACACATCACCTCTTATAGTCAAACGCATTATGGCAGGCTGCATTACTTGCTGCCACATACGCCAACAACACAACATACACTTCCTGAGAGCTCTACAGGAATGCTTGGGAGCAACGGTAGACTATTTTAGAAACTCGTGACTGCTTAGTCAGGCAGTTTAGGGAGCTACAACAGTTTTGATTGTCATGGACTCTCAGTAATATGCCCAGTTTTGTACTAAAGATAATCTTGCAAATGAGGAGAGAAGCACCCTAACACATTCAGACAGGAAGTATTTAACAAGATATATTGTGTGTATAATATCATTAATGTTTAGGAAAGACTTACCAAGCATAGAGCCTCTCTTAATATTACTCTGCTAATTATTGATAAAGATGAATTGATCAGACCCAGGAATATCCAAACAGCTCAAAAGATATGTCATTTCTTAGAGGAATTCCTCTTAAACTAATAAAGAATTTCAGAGCCAAGTCAAGAGACAGTCTGATGTATAAAAGTCTCACCTTGAGCGAAAGCAAATCTCAACTGAAGGAGACACTTACGAGAATGTATCTTCCATATTCTCGTCTTGACCTTTTCTGGAAAAGCAATTCTAGAGATTTTTACTTTTTGGATTAGGTTACAGGTAATGAATCTGGACGTTTACACCTAGAGATAGGAATTTGCAACCTGTTCTTTTGTGTAGGTGAAATTATTCCAACCCACGTAACACCTTAAAGGCAGCAACAGTACTTAATTGAGAAAATGTACTTATCTAGTCACAGTAACACTGCACAAGTTTTTAAACAGTGAATGCTAGTTACAGTAACACTGCACAAGTTTTTAAACAGTGAATGCCAGAAAGAATAGCATGCAACAATTTGGAAGTTATAAAAAAAGTCTACTGTTTTATATGTCACTCTTAAAACTTATTTAAATAGATGTGGACAGAGAGAGGAGAGGGGGATATTTGAAATATGCTATGTGACTCATTTTTTCACAGGGAAGAGAAATACTGTAACCTCATGAATTACAAAACTCCAAAATTATTCATATATCTGACCCAAGTATTTGCCTGTTCCTCTTCAAATGTTTCAAGAAAAGAAACATTTGCCCCTGGAGCAATACTCCTTGGACAGAGAAAAAAAAATACATGTATATAAGATGCTTCTAAGAAATCAACCTTCTGGTAGAAGGGCTTATGAGATGATATCTTCACAATACCAAATATTTCACCACACTACTTGTTTCGTCATTTAAGACTTGTAGAGAAATATTTATGGGTTGCTGTATAGTGCTGTGTTCTATAGCTAATTTATAAGAACCAATTCCTGAACACTGGATATCGGGGGCATGAACACCATCAGAAAGAATATACACTATATTATACACTGGCTTATATTGTGAGATCAGGATATAATTACTCTGCAATTTTATCAACCATTCTTAGTGTGTGTTATATAAATTGTTTTTACCGTGTGTGTATAATCTACTTAAGACTGTCTTTCTTTTAATAATTTCTGACTCTCATTATCGTATTTTCTCTTCAGAAGCCATGAAAAATATTAATATTTGGTGAATAAGTATTAAGAACCCATGAAATTTGTGAATGGGATATTTTTTGTCTCCTTCACCCTTACAGGTAGAAGTAGAGCTATCACTGATGGGAGGCCTCTTGTAGTGATGTGTCAACTGTTATCTGTCTTGGTATAGGTAGAGGACACTTTTACCATTTGATGTGTCACAATATGTCCCCATTCCAATGGGTGTGAACACAGACATCTTGGAGCTGAGAGCTTAAGGCTGGGTGCCCTTATTAATGCCTGCAGTGGGATTGAGCATGCGTTAGATGCTTCCTCACTCATGCTCTCTGCAACTGAACTGGTTTTCAGAAGTTAATATATTTATACATGATAGATTGGGCTTTACGTACACGATAATTCAGGAAGTTTCTTGAAACGACACAAGTTTTTAGAAGGTTTCCCGATAGTTCCTAAATGAATCACTTTTGAATATGAATTTTATTTCCCTCAAAAACCAGAATATCATGAATTTTTTGTACCCCATTATTCTTTGTTTTAGCCAAGGGCCTTCAGCTAAGAGCAGTTCCAAAATAATACTTTATTAATAGATTACCTTAAGAAAGTAGTATATACATAAGCAAATATTATTCTGTTCCTTTGTATGTCATTGTGAAGGTGGCTGAACTATATTTCCGTATCAGATTTTACTACTTGTTTCACATTTGCCCACTTTTGTTATGTAAGTATTAATCCCTTTTTCCTTGGGGAAAAATTCTCTTAGCCTAGAGAAAAAAATTATGTTATTTTTGGAATGAGTATTCGTATTCTCACTTGTAATTTTTGCTGGTGATAAAGTATGTTGTTTGCCGTTTTATGTCACTATTAATCCCCATTATGAAGGTGGACACAGACAGGTTGGAACTGGGGAATGAAGTCTGGATACTCTTCCTAACCCCCCATGGTGAGCTCACTTGCAAGTCTGTCACTTCGTAAGTCGAGTGTAATTTGGATAAATTGTTTGTAATATTCTCTATAATGATTTTGTCTACTGTTTCAGAAATTTTTTGCATTAGTGGAGGTGTCACAGTTATGTCTCTTTGTTATAGTTTCATTATGCTATTTGATAGTGTAAATTTTTTTATATTGCATTATCTTCATTGCCAAGAATCAAAAAACTACTTTCAAGTCAATCCCAACAATTTACAATAAGTAAATGTGTTGTTACATTTACATTTTTTCACAGTGCTGTAACTGTGGATAAGTAAGCAAATCTGGTCTTGTAATTCTGGAACACTGTAAATGTAGAAATGTAAGCAAGTCGTACTTAGTAAATCTGGAATGTCAACTATAGTACTTTATTGTAAGATTATTTTGTATTTTATGTATCTAATATGATAAGAAATATTAATAGTTATGTATATATTTGCCAGTTACCCTTGTTTCAACGTATCTGCTTGTGTAGTATACAGCTGTCCTCATCTCATGCTGTTAATTAGTTTCACTACTTAATTGCTTATACCCTAACCCTTATATAAATATTTCTGTACTTAGCCAACCTCTTATATACTTTGAAATATGCTTCGATTACTTTCCTGTACTGAAACTTAGTTATTACAATTTAAACTTGGGTAAAAACAAGACTATAGTTGTTATAATGTATTTTGGTGGGAAAAATGTCATGAAATTTGATTATATTTGTATATTTTCCAACCATGTATATTCCAAACAACACTATTCAAAACTGTGTAAGATGAGGTACAGCTATGCTTTTATATAATTGCCTAACTAATCTATGTTTATCCAAAACTTTATTAGCAAAGTGAGGTATCCTTCATGAGCTCAAAACGAATTTTCATGTACTGTGATTTTGTTAGTTTGAGAATTAGAAAATGTTTTTATTGTTGTTTATATATAATCAGTGTGTTTTACAATAATCGAATGATATTGCAGGAATTTTTGATATGAGAGGAATAATTATTGTTATTCCATTCAACTCTTTATATATCACATTTGGGTATCTGGTTCACACGTTAAAATTTACTTAAGAAATACACGAGACGTAATGTATGTCTCACTTACAATTTGTATGAATAAATAAATAATCATTGTGCAGTAGTGTATACAAAAGTTCTGTGAATAAGATCCAGGAAAGGTCTAAAGATTGTATATTATGGAATGCACCGTTTTATGTGTTTCGATTAGTCCCCAATTTAATGGGGGTGGACACAGATATGTTGGAGCTGGGTACCCTTCCTAATGCCTTGCTCAGGGGTCGAACTCTTGTTAGTCGCGTCCTATCTCTCACCTGACCACAATATACCTTCAATCAAATTAAAAAGCAATGCATTCATAATTGTTCGTAAAGCTGTAGACTTCTTGATGCCCATGCTGTCACCGTGGCCCAGTGGTAACACTCATGACTTTGATTCATCAGGTCGTTGGTTTGTGGCTTGCCACGGTCTGAGGTCAGAGAGTGCATTCACTCTGGGTAATGATTGCACTTGCTAAAACCAATGTCCTTCGCAAAAAAGCACCATCCTAGCCCTTAGTAGAAGAGGGAGTCTGTGACAGACCATTCACATCACTTCTTGATTGCCCATAGAAAATTAGAACAACTTGAGGTCAAATTTCTATCACTGACCTTGGATTCAGCTCTACTGTTTCAGGATCACACTCTTTATTTCTGTTCCTCATATCTTTTTACAAATTATCTTTATTGAAGCTGAAATTTGTGACATAATATTTCAGTGTATTTCTTGCTATTTTCTTTGTGAATGATTTGAAAAAGAGAGTTATTAGTCTGTATATGTTACATGCCTTAATTCTAAAATGTATGCCTTCTTCCTAATTTTATTAGTGTTTTCAAATTTGTATATAAGTAACACAATAAGAGAGTGTTAATCAAATTAGCATTAAATTTCTATGTAGAACAGTGCATTTATCCATGCATGGACAGGTGTAATCCATAATTATGTCCTATGATGAAGCATATTTAAAAAACATGCTGTTATTTTTACATGAGATTTTGGTATATTCAACAAGAAAAGCAAAGGTGATAATTTTTCAAGTAATCAAAAATGCAGTTAATAAGTGAGATAACTTTTATTTTGTTGCATTTGTCTTCTGATAGCTCCACAAAGTGGGAGAGGAAATATATTTGGGAATTGGAAAAGAGTACTGGAGAGAGGGTGTGACACAAATTTAGTAGCTGGTTTTGAAGCTTCTAATAATGGAATTATGAAAATGGCTCTTTGGTGAAGATCTACCTAGCAGTTGCACTAGATGTTGGCCAAGAAAAAGAAGAAACAACGTGATGTGCCACACAATGCCCTAGAAATACCTTGACCTCAAGGACTTTAAGAAGTTCAATATTTAGAATGAACTGTAGCAAAATGATATAGAATTACCTTGACTTAACATCAGAGATCTAGGTACTTTAGTAATACCTTGACCTCAAGAAGGGTGAGGTCATTATTTAGAATAAATTATAGTGAAATGATATAGATTTACCTTGACTCAACTTCAGAAAATGGGACCATGGTAAATTTCTCATCCATAATGTCTCATTTGGTATACTGTATGTTCATAGCATTGTTAAACTTCAGAAAATGACTTATAGCCTATGCAATGGGACCATGGTAAATTTCTCATCCATAATGTCTCATTTGGTATACTGTATGTTCTTAGCATTGTTAAACTTCAGAAAATGACATATAGCCTATGCAATGGGACCATGGTAAATTTCTCATCCATAATGTCTCATTTGGTATGCTGTATGTTCATACCATTGTTAAACTTCAGAAAATGACATATAGCCTATGCAATGGGACCATGGTAAAGTTCTCATCCATAATGTCTCATTTGGTATACTGTATGTTCATAGCATTGTTAACTCATGATACATTTTTTTTTATAACAGCGAATAGTAGCGAGTTTATTTTTTATTTATTCATCTCTTGGTTGTGACCACTTTGCGGATTTTACCAAGATGAGGCAAATGTATGAAAAAAATCTAATTGTATACGCTTACGTAGAATAAATTTGTAGTCGTTAATACATATGGTATATGTAGGCTTAGTTTTATTTATTTAGATGTATGTGGTGTGTAAACTAATCGAATTCTTATATTTGGTTGTTATATTTTACCAGTTATTTTATGCAGATGTCTTGTTACAGTACTCTATAGAAAAATTAAAATCACATAACCTCCAGCATTCTTTGTAAAATCTAAAAAATTATGGATACAATCCTTTGTACTTTACTAATTGTTGATGGCAGGATAAAATGTATGAACTGTTTCAGCAACTTATGGATACAGTCCTTTGTACTTTACTAATTGTTGATGGCAGGATAAAATGTAAGAACTATTTCAGCACTAGGATAGCATGAACAAGGAATATTATCTGTAAAATACAGTTTAAAACATTAATTAGTTCTTAAGACTTCATATTAATGTTTATAGAATGTTTTTAGAGGTATGACCAAGAAAACACTGATATATCTTACATGGTTTTATGTATTACTAGTTTGTTAAAAAATTGCAGTTGCTCATGAAAGTTGCTAGAAACTAATTAACAACGACAATAAAGCCTCATAAAAATTTATTAAGCAAATGAAAAAGTTAGTTACTATTTTGTACAGAGGTAACTTTAGCGTATGCCTATCCATTAATATTACAAAGGACTGCATAGATGGCCTTGCGCAGGTGCTTTTAGGAAACGCAGTAAATCTGGACTGGTGCCTAGATGATATTTTAGAAATTTAGTTTAAGTTTCCTACAAACATAGAAGTTGAACTTAATTAGTTTTATATTCAGATTTCATGATTTGACCCAATTTCTTAAACAGTATAAACCTAGGATACCATATTATTAGTTAACCAGACACACAAATGGATTTCATAAACGCTTCTGACGCAGTTCTGTGTATGGCTAGGACCCCACGTGGGATCCAAGCCATACGCAGAACCGCGTCAGATGCGTTTATGAAATCCATTTGTGTGTGTCTAGCTAACTAACAATATGGTATCCTAGGTTTACACTGTTTAAGAAATCGGGCCTATATGATGACCAAATTCACTCCCAGCAAAGGAATAAATCCTATTTAGTTAGTATTTGTATTATTTTAACCCTATTGAAAAGGAAGAGAGGAAAATTTTCCATCTGGTTTTGCCTGTGTTGAGGAGAAGACCAAAGTAGATATTCTTGATGTTGGTGGAAAAAATGATCGGATTGCAATCTCTTGAGTGTCTTAGTAAGCAAATGTGTTATATTAATCCCCATGTTTAGGCTGGACACAAGTTGGAACTGGGGAATTAGACCTGGATGCCCTTCCTATGCCCCGTAGTGGGCTCGATTGCAGGTCTGTTACTTCTGTGAATCAGGTGCTCAACTACGCAAACAGCTGTGTGAGTCAAATTATCAACGCTTACTATGCCCAGGTCGTGGAAAGTGAATAAAATATTGTAAAGACTGGGTTATCCATCCTTTTCTCCTTCAGGTTATTTTATTTTCTTGCTAGAAAACAAACCGTTGAACATAAAGAGGGAGACATATTGCAGGACGGTCACACTGTTATGGAATACAGATTCCCCAAACTTACTCATTTCAAGCGCTGGCCTCGCATTCGCGAGGTTGATGGATCGTGCCTCATCCAGGCAAGAGAGTTTAAGCTGTTTACTGGAGAGGTTACTACTGTGGCTGGTCACCACAGTGAGGGGCTGGGGCCTGTGCCGGCTGGCGACCGCCATAGGGGTCCTCCATGAACCGTTCCGACCATCCGTGGGTGGATTACCAAAAAAAAAAAAAAAAAACTAGTTGATGTACTAAATTCTTATAATCTTTTACATTTATTTATACCCCATACAGCTATGCCATTACAGTAGAACTGTAGTGAAATTAACATGCACGTATATAATAATAATAATAATAATAATGCATAGTACCAAAAACTAAATTGTCTTTTTAATTACTACATGACAGTTAAATATGGGACGTCTTAATTATTATCATTATTATTATTGTTATTATTATTATTATTATTATTATTATTATTATTATTATTATTATTATTATTATAATTATTAATCGTGTTATCTACTTACACATATGTAGGCAATCGTTACAACAGATCAACTTAACCTTTAAAGAAGAGAAAAAAGCTCAACACGGGAGAGAGAGAGAGAGATAGAGATGAAATTATTTAGACTAATAAATGAGAGATGAAATTATATAGACGAATAGTTGTGTGTGTGTGTGAGAGAGAGAGAGATGCACGTATATAGACGAATAGAGAAATATACACACGAATAAATAAGAGAGAACGAATGAGAAATGCACGAATATATGCACAAATATACACGAATAACTTAGAGAAAACAAAGAGAGACAGGACGCACAGTTATATAAATATGAATAAAAGACAAACTACTACTTCTTCGTCTACATCTTTTCCCACTTTTATGTGGGGTCGATGTTTCTGGCCTGACAAGTGAATAAAAAAGTGGTTAATAAGAGAGATAGAGAAATGAGAGATACTGGTAAGATGTATTTATATAGACGAATGAATGAAAGCCATAGAGAAAGAGATGCATTTATACAGACGAAAAATAAGAGAGAGGGAAATACTCTTATATAGAATAATAGTTGAGAGAGAGAGAGAGAGAGTCAATCAAATCAAATAAAAAACTTTATTTCCAATATACATTGGTTATTCACATAAAATTATTTATATATACAACGTATAAAATACTTGCAGAATTATTCAAAACTAAAAGCCAGTTATGGGGCCAAGCACATCAGCAACATTTAAAGGACTAACCAACATTAAAACCTCCAAAGATAAAACAGTTTAGCAATTTTAAAATCATCACAACATGATTAAAATGTTGAGAGAGAGAGAGAGAGAGAGAGAGAGAGAGAGAGAGAGAGAGAGAGAGAGAGAGAGAGAGAGAGTTGGCAAAGATATAAAAATGGTGGAGGCATTTGTTCCTATACGCCCACTACCTGGGTATTGAGTGACAAACATACTGCGTCTGTTTGTCTGTCTGGCTTTATTTTTTTTTTCTTTTCTTTCACAGGTTCCCTTCCCTTTTGCCTTACATAATATAAAGCTGATGATTTCTTTTCCAAACATCCGTGTATGAGACGAGTAGCAAATGTGAAATTCTTTTCCTCCAAATGGTTCTGGCGAAGAGGTTGTGTACGAAATAGTTTTGGGTGGTTGAATTCTGAACTTTTTTTGGTGGAATTTGCATTAGTAGTATTGAGATAATGCGAAGAACATTTTTCTTTTTACTAATACTGTAAAAATTGCCGTTATTACTATACTTACATACTGTATTGTGTGTGTGTGTGTGTATATATATATATATATATATATATATATATATATATATATATATATATATATATATATATATATATATATATATATATATATATATATATATATATAAAATATATATATATATATATATATATATATATATATATATATATATATATATATATATATATATATATATATATATATATATATATATATATATATATATATATATATATATATATGCCCATTTGGATATTCGTTTGAAGTTTACTATGGTTTGTCCGAGGGTTAAATATGTGTGAGTAAAATGATGTAATCCGGGATATAACTACTGAGGTACCGAAGGTGGTCCACAATAATGTAGCAGAGGAACCTGTTCAAATGCTCACTGGAGAGGATATGCCCTCAAAGATACCTAACAAGTCTAACGAGGCACAAGTTGGCATAAGTGAAGAAGGTTCTGGACAAGAAGTGAAAAAACTTGGCATAAGTGCAAGAAGGTTCTGGACAAGAAGTGAGAAAACTTGACACTCACCATCATGGACTTGTAACTTTCTACAAAAAGAAAAATGAAAATGAAATGTTTCTACAGTACTGGAAAGTAATGACTAAAAACGAACCAGTATCGATCATGTTTTTAGTGTTTACATCATCGGTAAAGATAGGACTCCAAACCAGAATAATCTGTTCTAGACTCCAAGACCTCGTCAGTACATACCTCCTTGAATACCTCAGCAGTTATATACACAAGCCCTCCCCGAAGTCATACCACACGGTCTGAGGTTAGCAAGGTCATGCACTCAGGGTAACGATTACATCTACCAAAACAAGTCCTTCGCAAGAAGGCAACCGTCCTAGCCCTTGGTAGAAAAGGGAGTCCGTGACGTAAATTCGGAACTGAACGGAATGATCTTTCAACTTAGACATATGTCAGGTAGGCTTTCGCTGTATCATCCATATCACAGAGAAATGGCATTTTTAATCGCCATTAGCACTAGTATTAGTGGTATTAAAAACTGTAGCACTAGTAGTATGTAAACAAAATCACTATGGCACAAGTAATAGATGAATAATGTGCTTTATATTCTTTAATAAAATTAGGAATGAAAAACATATATGCACAACTGTTGGTTTAGTGTTTTTTTTTATTCTACTCTCTCTCTCTCTCTCTCTCTCTCTCTCTCTCTCTCTCTCTCTCTCTCTCTCTCTCTCATGTATGTTGTTCTTCCACTCTTCGTATATGTGAGTACTAACAATATTACATAAGTATTATTATTATTATTATTATTATTATTATTATTATTATTATTATTATTATTATTATTATTATTATTATTATTATTATTATTATTATTATTATTAGTAGTAGTAGTAGTAGTAGTAGTAGTAGTAGTAGTAGTAGTAGTAGTAGTAAAAATAACGGCCAAAGAGGTGTAGAGATGAAGAGCATCAACCCCTCCCCACCCTGTATATTATCATACTAAAAACACACATATGCTGGTACCTTGTTTATAGTGATCGCATTCCCAGATTTCGTATCAGTATCAGTCGACTTGTTCGTGTGCCAAGAAACTGACGTTTAAGTACATTTTCAGTATGAATAGATCAGACACTCTTGATAAGTGATGGCGATGGTAATGGCGAACGGATCATTTTTTGGCAGCCGATGAGAGAAAGCTTTCATGCAGTGTTACGCAAGATATGGAGTTTTACCTATATTTTTTTTAAGACATAATGACTTGTGTGTGAAAAACGCTTAAAAGGTTCAGATATGATCCATTATATATATTGTAGTCCCCGTGGCTCAAACGGTAGCGTCCACGACTCTAAGGCGTCTGCGGGGTTCTCGCCCCGTAACGGTCTGAGGTTAGCAAGGGCATTCACTCAGGGTACCGATTACATCTGCCAAAACAAGTCCTTCGCAAGAAGGCAACCGTCCTAGCCCTTGGTAGAAAAGGGAGTCCGTGACGTAAAACCGGAACATATAATCCATTATATCTTGGGGTAAAGCAAAATAGTAAGTTTGAAATGTAGTGTTGGTCATTTTTATTCTTAGTAACTTCTTTATAATTTCAGCTCGAATCTAAGCTCCACCATTTTTTTTTCTCTGTGAAGCTGTACATTATCAACTTATCAAATAAATAGACTTAATAAATAATTGAATGAATAAATAAATATCAAATTGTGAACTAATTTTCTATACAGTGAGAACCTTAGAAGCACTATATTATTTCCGGTTTCCGGTTTTACGTCACGGACTCCCTTTTCAACCAAGGGCTAGGACGGTTGCCTTCTTGCGAAGGATTTGTTTGGGCAGATGTAATTGTTACCCTGAGTGCATGCCCTTGCTAACCTCAGACCGTGACGGGGCGCGAACCCTCGACCTGTCGCCTCAGAGTCGCGGACGCTACCGCCTGAGCCACGGTGACTACAGAGGCACTATATAATTATTATATGTTTATTGAAAAAATATTACAAAAGTATTAATTATTATTATTATTATTATTATTATTATTATTATTATTATTATTATTATTATTATTATTATTATTATTATTATTATTATTATTATTTATTTTTATTTTTTTTACAAAATAAAATATTTAATAGAAACAATATTTTGTCCATCAAAAATCTTAGCTTAAAGAACACTACGAATATTCTCATAAACTTACCAACAAAAGTCTAAAAATCATATTTATCTTAATGCCTAATTCTGAAATACAGTTAGAAGACTAGACTACATCTAATTATTAAAATTTAACCTATAAATATAAAAACAAATCAATGCTTCCCTCATTACAAGGTTGAATTTCATCTACGTCTATTCCTAATTTTTTTTCCATTATGTTAAAAAAAACTCTCCATGTAACAAAACTGTAAAATGCAGCAATTGAAAGTTTACATTTTTCGCCAATAGTTCTCTGAAGTTGCCAGCGTTTAAGGGGGGTTTACAGCGGTCAAACGGTTCGTCGAACGCGGTTCGACAGACAAGTGTTTGAAGTGATGTTCGAACGTGTGAACGGGTTATTTGGTTGCCGAACACGTTCCGTGTTCGACAACCAAATACCCCGTTCACACGTTCGAACATCACTTCAAACACTTGCTGTCGCCGCGTCGACGACCGTTTGACCGTGTAAACCCCCCTTTAGAGTAAGGGGTATATGGCAAGTGAGGGGCAATCCCCTATGGCAATGCTCAATCATCAGCCCCTGTGATGAAACTAGTGTTCTGTAAACTCGGTTTTTCCCTGTTAAGGTCAACCATTCACCAGTGTCGTTTGAAAAGTGGTGAGGGGAAGTTGTGTACAGCTGGTTTTAGGACCCAGAATTCCTTATTTTTTTATAATTAAATACTTTATTATAACGTGTCAGAAGTTGAAAAGTACTATTATAAACTGTGAACCCCCCCCCTTCAAAAAATCAAAGGCAAATAGCAGTCAGATTCTTCGGTTAAAATATTAACTTTCTAGGTTAGTATCATTGTGCTTAAAATTTCCATTAACAAGTAAAGATGTGGAATTTTTTTTAGGTGTCCCGTGTGGTTTGTTATATGACTCTGTCTCTTAATTACCTGTCGCAAACCATTGATGTCATTACCTGATGTACTCGCTCCTAGAATGCATGCCCTTGCTAACCTCACGGTCTGAGGTTAGCAAGGGCATGCACCCAGGGTAACGATTACAGTTGCCAAGAAAAGTCCTTCGCAAGAAGGCAACCGTCCTAGCCCTTGGTAGATAAGGGAGTCCGTGACGTAAAACCGGAACAACTCGCTTCTAGAATGCCTAAGGGATGCGCCCCCCTAGCCCAGTTCTAAGGGACGTGCGCCCCCCCCCTAGAGCCACTAACCTAACTCAACTCGAATGGAGACACCAAAACTCAAACGAAAGTATGTAAACCTAACCTCACCAATTTCTTGAACTCGGAATTTATCCTGATATTAATTGCTCTAACCATCTGTTGGGAACTAAGGTCATACTTTTTTTTCTCTTAAAAAATATCTATCTATCTATCTATCTATCTATCTATCTATCTATCTATCTATCTATCTATCTATCTATCTATCTATCTATCTATCTATCTATCTATCTATCTATCTATCTATCTATATCTATCTATCTATCTATCTATCTATCTATCTATCTATCTATCTATCTATCTATCTATCTATCTATCTATCTATCTATCTATCTATCTATCATCTATCTATCTATCTATCTATCTATCTATCTATCTATCTATCTATCTATCTCTCTATCTCTCTATCTATCTATCTATCTATCTATCTATCTATCTATCTATCTATCTATCTATCTATCTATCTATCTATCTATCTATCTATCTATCTATCTATCTATCTCTATCTAGCTATCTAGCTAGCTATCTATCGATCTATCTAGCTATCTATCTATCTATCTATCTATCTAGCGATCTATCTATCTATCTATCTATCTATCTATCTATCTATCTATCTATCTATCTATCTATCTATCTATCTATCTATCTATCTATCTATCTATCTATCTATCTATCTATCTATCTATCTATCTATCTATCTATCTATCTATCTATCTATCTATCTATCTATCTATCTATCTATCTATCTATCTATCTATCTATCTATCTATCTATCTATCTATCTATCTATCTATCTATCTATCTATCTATCTATCTATCTATCTATCTATCTATCTAATCTCTTAAGCTCTGCAGCATGTCACTGTTTAAAAATTGCGTTCTATCTATCTATCTATCAATCTACTATCTATCCATCGATCTATCCATATATCATTTTTTTTTTTTTTTTACTTCTACAGCATGGCAAAGTGTTTAAAAAATTGCGTTTGTACTGAACATGAAATAGTCATTCTTACCATTAGCGCCATACATGACGTCTACATGCAAGTTGGGTTAAATAAGGAGAACATGTTAGGTAAGGTCATTGCACAACCATACTTACCCCACCTTGGCACTCACCTTATCTAACAGCCCCTCTAAAGCATACCTATTTAGAGAGCAGATATCATGTGTTGCCCCTTTTCATCAGAGCTATCTAAAAATAATATGCTTCATGCAGTCATCGTCCTTAAATCATAGTAGAAAAACTTTTACATAATATTAAACCCGACTGTCTTCGATTCTCGGTGTAATTTTGATTCTTTGTCCTCTGTACTTTGACTGGTTTTTTTTTTGTCTGTCGTTTTCCTTTGTGTGACATTACCTCATCTCTGCCTTGTCCTTAACCTTTTTCTTTTCCTTCGTCTTGGTATTTTCTCTTGCCCCGGGCCTTTATTGATGAGGGCAGTTTCTGCCTGTCCCGGTGTCACACTCTTAAAAAAAAAAATAAAACATGTCCTGTTTACAAGGCTGTTAACCTCTTAATACCACTCGATGGTTTACTCCAAAAAGACTTGTTTATCGCAATCACCGATAGTTAAATGATAGGTTTTTTTTCTTATGAGTGTGACACCGGGACAGGCAGATACTGCCCTCATCAACAAAGGCCTAGGCACGAGAAAACACCAACACAAAGGAAAAGAAAAAGGCTAAGGACAAGGCAGAGATGAGGTAATGTCACACAAAGGAAAATGACTAAGTAAATTTACCCTTTTTCATATCCAGCCACGATTTCAACGTATAGCGTTGGGAATGTTTGTACAGAAACGCATTAAGCTGTGCATAAAATATGCAGAAATTGTCTTTTTCTCTTTCCAAAACTAGCTTTAAAGTTTGGTGTATGCGTGAATAATTATTTAATACCTGTGGTAGGGGCAGTAGGAGGAGTTGGCAGTTATGAAGCGACACAGGTTGTGGAAGAGCCGGGAGGATGGGCTGTGGCACTCCAGCAGAGCCATCTGAACGGTCACTAGCTCCCTCGTCATTGCCCATAGAGCAAAGTAATCCCCTTATTGTTTCTTTTTTTATGTCGGCTACCCCCCATTTGGGGGAGACAGCCAAGGTAGATAGACTTACACATGAATAATTCTTTGGGCGTAAAACACTTATTTAAGGTATACCTGTCGAATGGGGGTGGGCACAGATATATTGGAGTTGGTGTTTAAGGCTGTATACCCTTCCTAAATCCCAGCGGGGGATCGGACCCGCTTTAGTTGCTTTCTGATTCGCACATCTTATCAATGAGCTACCGCGGCTCCCGATATTATATGCTGTCCTTATCAAGGGACAAAATTATCAAATTATAAGGGTGTGAAAATGGAAGAAAAGCAGCACTTCGATTGTTTAAGACCGAGAGAATAAGCTGTTTCCTGGCAGGTACTGCTGTGGTTGGGCACCATAGTGGGGGATTGGGGCTTGCCCCGGCTGACGAATACCCATTGTATTGTAATGGAAATAAGGGTTTATTATTATTATTATTATTATTATTATTATTATTATTATTATTATTATTATTATTATTATTATTATTATTATTATTATTATTATTATTATTATTATTATAGGTTTCTGTCTACACCCGCGGCAAGAAAGGGTGCCACATTCTTGTCCTCAGATATAGGGCAACTGACAATGGTCAGTTCTCAGGACAACCTCCTCTCCTAGCTCATTCTTCTCTTTAAAAAAAAAAAATCTTTTGAGAAGTGTCCAGCAAGGTGGCTATAATTGCATAATCATACGTCTGTCAACACATCACGCAGTATGACGTGTTTACATGAAGATTTGTAAATATTTCGGGAATACAAACATATAATTTACTCTAACTTTAAAGTATAACCTCTTATATAGACATGACAGTGATAGACATAACTAACAAGTCCAAGGTATTATTTATTGTGTTTGCCGAACATTTATTGATAGAAACGATGCTTGAAACGCCAGTCTGTCATATGAAAAACTTCTTTACTAAACGTGACAGGTTGTTAATGATGCAAATTCGGGCATAAAATCGGTTGACAGCCGAATTGTTCCGGTTTTACGTCACGGACTCCCTTCTCTACCAAGGGCTAGAACGGTTGCCTTCTTGCGAAGGATTTCTTTTGGCAGATGTAATCCTTACCCTGAGTGCATGCCCTTGCTAACCTCAGACTTTGACGGGGTGCGAACCCTCAATCTGACGCCTCAAAGTCGCGGACGTTACCGCTTGAGCCACGGTGACTACTGTACAAATGTATTTGTAAGCATCATTATCTGATCCTCCTCCAGTTCAAACGATCTTACGATAGTTGTATATCAGCTTTTTTTTTTTGTTTTTAATAAGTTAGAATTTGAGGTAATTAGAATTCATTACAATTATACAAGTAAACAAACCAATATACATAACCTTACTGCCGATTTTTTAAACAGTGTTAACCTAGGATACCATATTGTTAGTTAGCTAGACACACACAAATGGATATCATAAACGCATCTGACGCGGTTCTGTGTATGGCTAGGATCCCGTACGGGATACACACAAATGGATTTCAAAAACGCATCTGACGCGGTTCTGTGTATGGCTAGGATCCCGTACGGGAACCTAGCCATACACAGAACCGCGTCAGATGCGTTTACGAAATCCATTCGTGTGAGTCTAGCTAACTAACAATATGGTATCCTAGGCTTACACTGTTTAAGAAATCTGTCAATTCTTATTGATACCGTCAAGTAAATGCCTTTCTCCGTCTACGACAGAAAGGATCTTGAATTACAATTAGCTCATTCAGGCGAATATAGAACCCTAAATTTATACCCCTTCGTGCCCATAGCTGTGCCCATAGCGAGTGAGCGGGCATATGAATATGAAGCTGCAAGGGCCACCATACCCCTACCTTCTATTTTTACACGGTACATAGTCATACCCTGTTGAGAATTCTCCTCTCACAATTAGCATCATCAGAAGTCCACCTCCAACCCTATGCCTCACACGTTGTTGTTGTTGTTGTTATTGTTGTCGATGTCGTCGTCGTTGTCGTCGTCGTCGTTGTTGTTGCTGTTATTTACCGTTTAATATATCTCTATTCATTACAATTATGAGGGTGGAGACAGACGGGTTGGAACTGGGGGACTAAAGTTGAATGAGTGGATATAGTACTTCCATTTATACGTGCCACTATTAATCCCCATTATGAGGGTGGATGCGTACAGGTTGGAGCTGGGGAATTAAGCCTGCATGCCATTCCTAAAGCCCCGCTGTGGGCTAGATCGTGGATATGTCATCTCCCAAGTCGAGTGCTCGAACCTTGCACTACCGCGGTTCTTATGCAGTATAATGTAAAGCGCCATTGTATGTGTCACAGTCCCATGCATGGGGGAAAACAAACAGGTTAGGGCTGGGATATTAAGGTTGGATACCCTTCCTAATACCCCGCGGTAAGATCAAACCCGCATTAGTCGATTCCCTACTGAAGTACCGCGTACCCCCCCATGAGTTATTTGTACTACACTTAAAAATAGGAACTTGTTTATCTAAGCCCATATAGCAAGTCGGGCTTACATAAGCAAATGATATTTACATATTACTGATGAAGTGAAAACCATTTTCATTTTTGTTAAACTAACTTATGTTTATCGTCTCCATTTTGGAATTTAAGAATAATATCGTGCACAGGTAAAATGTATTAGTAAATGTATTAGTAAATGTATTAGTCAATGTATTAGTAAATGTATTAGTAAATGTATTAGTAAATGTATTAGTAAATGTATTAGTCAATGTATTAGTAAATGTATTAGTAAATGTATTAATAATGTATTAGTGAATGTATTAGTAAATGTATTAGTAAATATATTAGTAAATGTATTAGTCAATGTATTAGTAAATGCATTAGTAAACATATTAGTAAATGTACTAGTAAATGTATTAGTAAATGTATTAGTATATGTATTAGTAAGTATATTAGTAAATGTATTAGTAAATGTATTAGTAAATGTATTTTTTGTGAAACTAAGTTTTACATGGCCTTGGCAAAAGAATAATGAAAAAAATAGGCCTATGTAGTTGCGTTTACACTTCTTTTAAATATCTTTATTAATATTATGTGTCTGTGCATATATATGCTGTGATATGGGTTATCTTTATTGATTTTATGTGTCTGTGCAGATATATGTTGTGATGTGGATTCTCTAGCTATAGAAGGTCACACTATGAGACCTTCTAGAAGAAAATCTTTCTAGGATCTAAGCAATAATTTAGTTTAAAACTCAGTGAAATTCGCTAAACGAGGGTATTATCAATACTTCATAGTATTAATAATAATAATAATAATCTATTAATAATAATAATAATAATAATAATAATAATAATAATAATAATAATAATAATAATAATAATAATAATAATAATAATAATAAAAATAAACTTTTATTTCCATTATACAATGGGTATTCGTCAGCCGGGGCAAGGCCCAACCCCCCACTGTGGTGCCCAGCCACAGTAGTAACCTGCCAGTAAACAGCTTAAACTCTCGGTCTTGAACGGGAACCGATCTCTCGACCTCGTGAATGCGAAGCTAGCGCGTTACCAATGATATTTGATAAATATCATTGTATTAGCAAACAATACGAGAGACATGGCGTCACAAGCATAAAACATTTAAAAAATGTATTAAAAGATTACGTACCACATACATATGCATATGCATTTATGTTTATACATACGTTCATTCATTCGCGTAATACCAGATTATTTTTAAGTGCCCATATGAAATGTAAGACCAGCTGCATGTGATAAATCTAATTAAATGGAGCAATTCGAACTAAGACATCAAAACGAGATGTGAGGCATTGAGATAAAATCTATCCCCAGGCAATCAACGTGCCAATATGTTGAAAATTAATTTTTCATTTGCTTCTCGAAGTTACCTATGCTCTGGAAAAATAAAGTGCCTATCCATCTATCTATCTATATCTATTTATCTATCTATATGTCTATCTATTTATTCATCTCTGTCTACCTATATCTATCTATCTATCTATCTATCTGTCTATCTATCTATCTATCTATCTATCTATCTATCTATCTATCTATCTATCTATCTATCTATCTATGTGTTATTACTCATTTCGACTCAGATTCTTTAGGTTGTCAGTCAGCAATAAAATCATTTCAATTACCTCCATCCTAACTCAACCTCCTTATCCTATTTAGTTGCTTCATACAACAATAAAGGTCACACAAGGATATTATAAAATAGTAACCCCAATCTTAAAGACATATTAATGTAATATTTACTCCAACACTTTACTCATGCACAAATTTTAAAACTGAATTCTGTTGGCTCCTGATTAAAAAAAAAAAAAAAAAAAAAACTGAGTTGGTTTGGACACATGTAAAAGATGGATAATCAAAACAGTTCTTAGAATGTGTTGATATAACTTTACCCTGTTGAAATTAGATTTAGTCATTGTTATGAATTGGCCTTATACATCCTGGAGAATGGAAGGATTATGATGAATAAAGTGATTTTTTTTTTTTGTATTTTTAAACTGCGTATTTTCATCTGACCCCCACAACTGATACTAAAATTTTATTTTCAAAAGTTATTTGAACTGAGTATTCATGTCAAAGCCGCTTCTGGATAAGGAGGAGAGGGTAATGGAGTCTTTGGCATGGTTTTACCTGTCAAGTTACCAAATTCATTGAAGATTGGAGCACGAGTTTAGATTTGCATTATGATTTACAGTTGATAGTCCCTAGCCCTTATGCTTAGAATGAAAACAAAAATGGGATTGACCAAGTCCAATTGAA
Organism: Halocaridina rubra; assembly: GCA_037179515.1. Lineage (NCBI taxonomy): Eukaryota > Metazoa > Arthropoda > Malacostraca > Decapoda > Atyidae > Halocaridina > Halocaridina rubra. The sequence continues at coordinate 76,262 of JAXCGZ010004098.1, forward strand.
GTTCTTCAGCAAGAAATGCATAACCATTCCACCACTAACTTTATATATCTAATGATTTAATGACAAAAACCCGATTCCTTAAACAGTGTAAACCTAGGATACCATATTGTTAGTTAGCTAGACACACACAAATGGATTTTATAAATGCATCTGACACAGTTCTGTGTATGGCTAGGATCCTGTACGGGATCCTAGCCATACACAGAACTGCGTCAGATGCGTTTATGAAATCCATTTGTGTGTGTCTAGCTAACTAACAATATGGTATCCTAGGTTTACACTGTTTAAGAAATCGGGCCAAAGCCTACTGTATTGACAGGGGATGCTGCATATGGGACTCCTCTAGCCTCTCCTTCCTCTCCCAGTTGATTTTGGCCAACAGACGACCCATTTTGGGGAGGTGAACTGAGAACTCTCTTAGTGTGAACTACTCACTATATCTACCGAGGGCGTTAAGTGGAGAACTAGTTCCAGTTTTACGTCATGGACTCCCTTTTCTATCAAGGGCTAGAACGGTTGCCTTCTTACGAAGGACTTGTTTTGGCAGATGTAATCGTTACCCTGAGTGCATGCCCATGCTAACCTCAGACAGTGACGGGGCGCGAACCCTCGACCTGACCCTTTAGACTTTAACGTTTATTTCCATTTTATATTTATTTAATTAAACGTTTGGCTTTATATATTAGTTAAGGTAACTTTACGTCATTTATAAGGAAGAATACAATAAAAGACGAAAGCGTAATATACCGATATCCTATTCGAGCTTGGATTAATCCTTCTAATTATATGCAATGTCGTCGTCGTTGTTGCTGTTGTCGTCGTCGTTGTCGTCGGTAGTAGTAGTAGTAGTAGTAGTAGCAGTAGTCATAATCGTCGTCGTACTCATCTTCGTCGTCGTCGTCGTCGTCGTCGTCGTAGTAGTAGTAGTAGTAGTAGTAGTAGTAGTAGTAGTAGTAGTAGTAGTAGTAGTAGTAGTCATAATCGTCGTCGTATTCATCTTCGTCGTCGTCGTCGTCGTCGTCGTCGTCGTCGTCGTCGTCGTCGTCGTCGTCGTCGTAGTAGTAGTAGTAGTAGTAGTAGTAGTAGTAGTAGTAGTAGTAGTAGTAGTAGTAGTAGTAGTAGTAGTAGTATAAATAATTTGGTGCCAAGTTGGAAACCCATCAAGAACTACAAAATTATCAACAGTTATCTCCTGGGGAACTGTTTATCACTTGAAAGAGAGATATTGACAGCGTACATCCAAATGTTTTGGCTTACTTCACGGCCAGAAGCAAGAATGTTATTCACTCTACGTCATTGATGACACAGAGCCACGGGAATTTGACAATATTTTCCCCTTTGTGAGGTTTTTCATATACATTCTGTAGATTAGGGTGCCATCCTCAAGGACCCCAGGTCGAACCCGTCTATTTGTGACAAAAAAAGTGGATTTTCAGGTTTAACATATTGAGTGTATACAAAGAAGCAGTTTTACATGACCAAGTATAGGTTGTAATGTTTAACAACTGCAATATCACTGGGAGTGCCCATGTGCACATGTCACTATGTACAGTTATTTGAATAGCTGTCTGGCCAAGGACTCTAGAGTTCCCATGGAAGACCATTACTAATTCCAGTCATTGGCAGAGTACTCAGGGAGTGTATGTTGTGTTGGTGGCGTACTTATGCCGTTCGGGGATAGTTTAGTCTCAAACCCAGATAAATCGCTATAGAGTAGTTGAATCTAAGCCACTTTGAGCTCCTCTACGAGAAAGGATATGCGTTCGTTTCTTCACCGTAGAGTTGTTTATGAACGTGAGTGGGAAGGGGATGCTTATCCGCACATTTTAGTGGATATAGGATACCAAATTCCCCAACATTTGGATTTAAAAGTATGTTGGAGTATTAAGTTTTACTCTAAATACCAGGAAGTATGGTTATCTATCTGGTCCTCTCTAAAAGTATGACTTATATATTGACTCTAGGGAAAACCACTTTTAACTGTTCTTCTTGATTTAGAATTCAGTATTCACACGTAATACATACATACATACATACATATATACATACATACGTACATACATACATGCATACATACATACATACATACATACATACATACATACATACATACATACATACATACATACATACATACATACATACATACATACATACATACATACATACATACATACATACATGCATACATACATACATACATACATACATACATACATACATACATACATACATACATACATACATATGCAGTGGTTATAATCTTCCTTGTAAAGTGGGTGGCTCAGTCAAAGCATACGCCTTTTACCATAAAGCTATTCGCATAATCCCACACCTCTTATCCATGAGGGAAAGGATCATCACAAGCCCCTCGCCACCAAAACAATGCACGAGTCACGTACAGGGTATAAGAGCAAAGGTCTGCCTTATAGCCCGACAGCCGTAGCTGCTTTGCCTCCACCAAATAAATTTTGATTAATTGACTCTGAGTTTCACATATATCGTTACTTTTATACTCGATATGGAATTGGAACTGACACAGGACGCTTATCTTGGCTTATCATCCCAGTAGAATATTAAATCATCATAACACGATTTTTCCTGGGCCACTGATTCTCAGCGACAGAGCTGGCGAGTGGGGATTCTCTGCGATAGAGCTGGCGAGTGGGGATGCTCAGCGATAGATAGCTGGCGAGTGGGGATTCTCAGCGATAGAGCTGGCGAGTGGGGATTCTCAGCGATAGAGAGCTGGCGAGTGGGGATTCTCAGCGATAGAGCTGGCGAGTGGGGAATCTCAGCGATAGAGCTGGTGAGTGGGGATTCTCAGCGATAGAGCTGGCGAGTGGGGATTCTCAGCGATAGAGCTGGCGAGTGGGGAAATGAAGAGCCTTTCAAACCCGGTTCAATCTCGTCGCGGAGTGTTAGGAAGGGTATCCATCTTTAATTCTCCAGCTCTACCTACTTGTTCCACCACATTCATATGGGGACTTACTTTAGTGTATGGGGACAATATTTGATTTTAGCTTTTAAATTATTGATTATTTTTGTCTCTGTTATCCATAGATCGTACTTAAATTTATTACTTACTCAGTGTATGATGATTCATTATTTTCAGCAATTTACTCTATATTGTAACTGTCACAATGCTTTCATGAAGCATATGAAAGACTTTAAAATATAAAAAATTTTCATATTACGTTTGTTCCCACAGCAAATAAGGTTAAGATTCGGTTTATGCACCCTTCCATAACATGTATTCATACTTCTTCAAATAGTAATTATATTAAATATATGTCTAAAACTCGTGTCACCCATTCACGGAAAACTCTTACTTTGTTTAAAATCAAGCAAATATATTTATGGTTGATTATTAAAAAAAAATTTAACTCAGAAAGGGGTCGTTATTTACTCGAAAGACAAGAGACGACCACGCTGCTGTATAAAAACCCAAATTTACCCTATGAAGGTTTATAGCTAAGAAACCTAACCTGTAGTCACCGTGGCTCAAGCGGTAACGTCCGCGACTTTGAGGCGTCAGGTCGAGGGTTCGCGCCCCGTCACGGTCTGAGGTTAGCAAGGGCATGCACTCAGGGTAACGAATACACCTGCTAAAACAAGTCCTTCGCAAGAAGGCAACCGTCCTAGCCCTTAGTAGAAATGGGAGTCCGTGACGTAAAATAGGAACAACACCTAAAAAACCTAACCTATCCTAGCCTAGGTTAGGTTAGTTAGATAGTTACGTCCTTTAACATGGTAAAATTGAGTGTTTATATAACATCATGGATCCCTTGAGCATTGGTGGTATCTCTCGTCTCTCGAGTAAACAAAGGCCTCTCTCTCTCTCTCTCTCTCTCTCTCTCTCTCTCTCTCTCTCTCTCTCTCTCTCTCTCTCTCTCTCTTTGGGATCCTATGGCTAGAATCCCATACGGGATCCTAGCCATACACGGAACCGCGTCAGATGCGTTTATGAAATCCATTTCTGTGTGTCTAGCTAACTAACAATATGGTATCCTAGGTTTACACTGTTTAAGTAATCGGGCCGTATCTTATAGAAACAGATTTTAAAATTATTTAAGCACGGGCAAGAAATTACATTGCTCAAAGTCCAAAGTCTTCCCTCAGTGGAGTAGTTCTTAAGACTGTAAACATCCATAAGCACCTGAGAGTGACCTTTAAGAGTACCTTTTGTAACAATTGAGACCTCGAGCGCTGTGAACAATCATTTTGTAAAGAGTTTTATTCTGTACTTAGAAAATGTAATAATTTGGACTCAAATATTTTGCAATTTTCTTTTAAATATATTTTGTACTTAAGGTAAAATTGTTATCACTATTAAACTCATAGAGCCGTCTGCCATTGTAATTACAGATGTTATCAGATGTTTCTGCAAATTCTTTGTGCTTTGCATTAAAATCTCCAGCGAATATAATGTTCTCATAAATAAGAGGCTGTGGTAATTTTGCTTCATTGAAGGCATCAGTTCCAATATATGTATTACAAACATAAAAAGGATTGGTTTTGACATTTATTTTGAAAAGCATGTATGTGACATTCTTGTTATCCTCACCATCATTACTTGGATTAGTGCTGGTTTCGATTAACTGATGGGGAATGCAGATACTAATATAAGTGGTGTTTTGATGGAGCCAGCCTTTGGCACAATAGACACGGTTGTTCACATGAAATTAAAACAATCATCATCTGTTATCTTAAAGCAATGAGGATTGGCATCTATCTTCCTGAGCCAGAAACCATGAGGTATTCTACATCAGTAACTTACAAACAGATTCCAGAAATATATAATTTGAATCCTCTCTCTGGGAGTGCCAGGAAAGGACTAGATAAAGAATGTGTATATTAGACGGACAGCGCAGGTAGAATGGTTTGGGGACATGGTGAGAGAGGCGAGACTGAGATAGTTTGGACATATGTGAGGAGAGATGAGGGGTATGTTGGGGAAGACTGCTATGGATGAAACTGCCATGAATGAGGTAGAGGAAGGCCAAAGTGGAAGTTTATGGATGTGGTGAGGGAGGACACGAGGGTGTGTGTGTGTGTGTGTGTGTGTGTGTGTGTGGTGTGACGGAGGAGGACGCAAGGGATAGGGCAATATGGAGACGATTGATCTGATTTGGTGATCCCAGACGGTAGAATCCGATAGATTATTTAAATTGTATATAGGATTTCAACCTCGTCAAGTGTTTAGTAGTCACCGTGGCTCAAGCGGTAGCATCCGCGACTTGGAGGCGTCGGGTCGAGGGTTCGCGCCCCGTCACGGTCTGAGGTTTGCAAGGGCATGCACTCAGGGTAAGGATTACATCTGCCAAAACAAGTCCTTCGCAAGAAGTCAACCGTCCTAGCCCTTAGTAGAAAAGGGAGTCCGTGACGTAAAACCGGAACAACAACAACAAAAACTCAAATGTTTATGTTTTAGCCTAAAGAACATATGTTTTAAGACATTCCTTAATGATTTAAAGGATGTTAATAATATTTTGAGGAATGAATAGAGAGTAGATTCGATACTTGAAAATTATATAATTGCGTTGACTTCTCGAGTGGTCTTTATTAATATCAGAGAAAGAAAGACTTCGATAAATGCAATTTATTTTAAGACGAGTCTTTCAGAATTATTTGTCTATGAGGCACGACGGCGCATAATGTATTTTTCAGTACTAAAATTCTGATCATTTTCTCTGTTTGTGTCGTTCGAATTGTGAATCGAGTTTTTTTTTTATTCTATTTAAATATTTTACATGCATTATAAACAGACGACAGATTTTTTTTAATAAGAAATTCACAACCCAGCCACTGAGGGGGACAAGCCAGCCTCAACTTGGTGCCGATCCCAAGCCCGAGTAAATGGGGAGGGTTGACGGCAGGAAGGGCATCCGGCCATAAAATTTTTCCCAAAACCAACATATGGCCAGTACAGATAAGGAGAATTATAGGTGGTTCTCGGCTGCATCCGCTGGATATACAGGGTAGGAGAGGAAGGGGGAGACCAAAGCGTAGGTGCGACGAGCTGAGGTCTAAATGTTTGTTGGGTGATGAGGTATGGGACAGGAACATATGGAGAACACTGGCCACAAACATCGACCCCATATAAAAGTGGGAAAAGATGTAGACGAAGAAGAAAAGAAATTCACGCTACTCCCTTTAAATAGCACTGGAACCTGATATAGACTTCTTTAATTGTCTTAGGCCGCTTTCACACCAAAGTGACACGTCGCATGTGGCATGCCACGTGGCACGTCAGTAAAAAACGAACATCTGAATATATATGAAGCCTTTCACACAGAAGTGGCGTGACACGTCCCATGTTCCATGCCACTTCTGTGTGAAAGGTTTCATATATTTCCGGATGTTTGTTTTCAACTGGCGTGACACGTCGCATGTGGCATGCCACGTGTCACGTCAGTTGCAAACGAACATCCGGAAATATATAAAACCATTCACACAGAAGTGGCATGGAACATGGGACGTGTCACGCCACTTCTGTGTGAAAGGTTTCATATATTTTCAGATGTTCGCTTTCAACTGGCGTGTCACGTGACATGCCACGTGCGACGTGCCACTTTGGTGTGAAAGCGTCCTTAAATTTTGCGCGTTCCAAATTTGAAGCCTCTACCGTATATTAAAAAGTAAAATGTTCCGGTTTTACGTCTTGGACTCCCTTTTCAACCAAGAGCTAGGACGGTTGCCTTCTTGCAAAGGACTTGTTTTGGCAGATGTAATCGTTACCCTGAGTGCATGCCCTTACTAACCTCAGACCGTGACGGGGCGCGAACCCTCGACCAGACGCCTCAGAGTCGCGGACGCTACCGTTTGAGCCACGGTGACTACATATTAAAAAGTGAAATATCGTTTTTTTTTTATTATGAAATAAATGTACACTGAACTGAACTATCGATCTGCCTTTCTACCTATGTATGCATCACTCTTTTACACACACACACACAACGCACGCGCGCGTTAGGTGCACTAATAGGTAAGCACCCCCACACATACATACATACATACATACACGATAGACTGAGAATTCAGTGAATGGTTTTTTTTCCCCGTGAGCACAATTCATAACATGCCATTAGAAAAATACACACATACACACACACATACACAGGATGTAAGGAAATATTTGTTAGTGTTAAAATAGTAGATGATTGGAATACGCTAAGCAAGGAAGTAGTTAATGCTTACTGCATTCATAGTTATAAGGACAAATATGACAAGTATCATCGACCCTAAATATGGAACCGAACAGGAGACTGGGAGTTACGAGCATAGAGCTCTCTATCGCAAGAACAATTAGGTAATTACACACACACACACACACACACACACACACACACACACACACACACACACACACACACACACACACACACACACACACACACACACACACACACATACTGTTTTGTTTTATTACAAGATAAGTATGAGATTGCTATATTGGAGCTTTTGTTAACTTTTGCCGTTATACTTTAAATTATATGAAATGTATATTAAACTGCCTGCCAAGGAGCTCTTGCTCAGCAGGCTTGTGCCTATGAATATAAAGTACATATTTATTCCTGTATGTATACTGAATATTTGGCAATAAAATCTAAGACTATGACTATGACTATGAAACACGGCTGTAGAAATAGTACATACGCAAGTGAGGGGAGGTTCTTCCCTCCCTCGTTATAATGAGGGGAGTGGGTGGGTGGGGGGGTGGGTGCCAGATGAAAAGGTGGCGACGGTAGATGGAGGTGAAGCTTTTATGGCCCTCTGGCACTCGAGTGCCACTCGCCTCACTAGCAGATACAACATCCTATTGCTTCATATTATATGAAATCCGCTTTCAAAAGTGTAAATCATGTGGAAAGTTTTTTTGGAATTTATATGTATGTGCGCGTCGTGTGTGT
>JAXCGZ010004099.1:0-10000 GCA_037179515.1 Halocaridina rubra
ATATACATTCATGTACATATACATATACATACATACATAAATATACATACATATATATACATATATATAAATATATATATATATATATATATATATATATATATATATATATATATATATATATATATATATATATATATATATATTATATATAATATATATATATATATATATTATATATATTATATATGTAATAATAATAATAATAATAATAATAATAATAATAATAATAATAATAATAATAATAATAATAATAATAATAAAAATCAGAGCGAATGAAATCGGAAAGAGAGGCTTGGTAAGATCGGTGAGCCAGATTCCTAGCCAGGATAGCCATGGAGCAAGCACGGTCAAACCAAGATTTAGGGGGAGAGAAAGTTTTTGTAGAAGAGGGGATGTAAGCCTCCATGCCCGCGGTCATGATCTTGGCAACTTTTAGAGCTACCTGATCAGGGTTGCTGGACCAAAGGCAGTAGTCATCCCATGGGAAATCAAGGAGAAAGTTACTCAAATTTTCATGTTGGGTACGCTCGAAGTGCCAAAGGGGGTGCTGAGTAGGAGGGATTAGTGGTGGGGGAGCAAAAATGGAAGAGACTGAGATCATAGAGTGGTCAAATTTACCAAGAGGGGAGAGCACAGATTAAGAGTAGTTTGAAGGGTTAGAAGTAAAAAATAGGTCAAGAGTGTTTGCAGCATGTTCGTGACGATCAGGAACGTGATTAGGATGTTTGATCATTTGCTCCAGATCATGAGTAATAGAGAAAGCAAGGGCCTCGCTTCCTCCCACATCAGTGTGAGAAGAATGAAGCCACTCACTGTGGTGTACATTGAAGTCTCCAATGTAGAGAACTTCGGCATGTGGGTGAGAAGATAGCAAGGACTCATGGCACGAGGAGAGATATTCAAAGAAAGACACAAACTCGGTGGAGTTTGGAGAACAGTAGCAGAAGCAAAGGATGATAGTGGTAGTGGAGAGATAGACTTTTAGCCAGAGAACATCAAAGTCAGGAGATTCAAGGTCCATGAGCCTCACAGTAGGAGTGTTAATGTTGCAGTATGCACAGACCCCACCTTTGGAACGTAAACGAGTATACAGATTATAGTGGGAGATTTGGAATGGGTCAGTGGAAGCATGTATAGACAACTGGGTTTCAGATAGGAGGAGGAGGTTAGGGAGGAAAGTGCCCAAGTGCTGTTCCACAGACGAGAGATTAGAGTTCAGCCCACGAATGTTTGAATAGTGAAGAGTGAAAGAAGCAGATCTATTGGGAAGTGCAAGGTTAAGAGCAGAACCATTACTACCACAAGGCGTGTCTGCCCTCAAGCCTATGGTGGAGTCAACACGATCCCCAGAGATTCTTCGCACCCCACTCTGCCTGGTACTGGGGGCCATTAGTTGTGAACCTTCCATAAATAATGACAAAATGTGAGGAAAAGGAAAATAAAAGAGACAGATGTGCAGAATGTTGTGACTTGTCAAATGTAATGGAATAGCAAGAGATGTGTAATGAATAGCCCAGAATATTCAGTGTAGATGTAGGCATGAGGAAAGAACCGTCCTGAAGGAAGACTCGACCTGGAACTGTCTGGACCAGTCCTAGTTGCATCCTAATACCTTCAGTCGTAATCTTTCAACAGGCGGCTGGTGCCATGGCCAACCTACTTATCCAAAAATGGAGAGACACTTGAGGAGGTTAATCAGTTTAAGTATTTAGGCTCGGTCATAACTGCAAATGGTGGAGTGGAAGCAGATGTGTGTCACAGAGTGAATGAAGGATGTAAAGTGTTGGGTGGATTGAAAGGAGTGATGAAGAATAGAGAGTTGGAAATGAATGTTAAGAAAGGTTTGTATGAGAAAGAGGTTGTGACAACTGTGGTGTATGGATCAGAGTTATGGGGTACGAAAATAAGTGAGAGACGGAAACTAAATGTGTTTGAGATGAACTGCCTGAGGAGTATGATTGGTGTATCTCGATTGGATAGGGTTAGGAATGAAGTGGTGAGAGCAAGAACGGGTGTGAGAAGAGAAATTGCATCCAGAGTAGATATGAATGTTCTGAGATGGTTTGGCCATGTGGAAAGGATGGATGATGAAAGGCTGCTGAAAAAGGTGATGAATGCGAGAGTTCATGGGAGAAATGCTAGAGGGAGACCTAGGTTTGGATGGATGGATGGAGTAAGGAGAGCCCTGAATGATAGGAGGATGGATGTGAGGGAAGCAAGCGAGCGTGCTAGGAATAGGAATGAGTGGCGAGCGATTGTGACGCAGCTCTGATGGGCATCTGCTGTTACCACGGAGCAGCATCTTACAGATGTATCCCTGTGGTAGGGGCAGTAGGAGGAGTTGGCAGTTGTGAAGCGACACAGGTTGTGGAAGAGCCGGGAGGATGGGCTATGGCACTCCAGCAGTGCCATCTGAACGGTCGCTAGCTCCTTCGTCATTGCCCATAGAGCAAAGTAATCCCCCTATTTGTTTTCCTTTCTTGATGTCGGCTACCCCCCAATTAAAGGGGGAAACAGCCAAGGTATATATATATATATTATATATATATATATATATATATATATATATATATATATATATATATATATATATATATATATATATTTGGGTGTGTATATGTGTGTGTGTATGCGCGCGCGCGTGTGTGTGTATAAAGTATTGATTCTAATAATAATAATAATAATAATAATAATAATAATAATAATAATAATAATAATAATAATAATAATAATAATTATAATAATTAAAATGTTTTATAAATTTGTTTTATACAGCGGCTTTTATTTCTCTTTGACTACTAGAATATATTAGTGATATTGCACCAAATGGAATTTTATTATACATTTCATAAGCATGCAAATGCCTCTGCATATAATATTGCACACGTTTTTATACATATTACCTTCATATTCATAAAAAGATGCTTACTGTGCATATATATATATATATATATATATATATATATATATATATATATATATATATATATATATATATATATATATATATATATATATATATATATATATATATATCTCATTATTATTCTTATTATTCTTCTTATTATCCTCATTATTATTCTTCTTCTTATTATTATTATTATTATTATTATTATTATTATTATTATTATTATTATTATTATTATTATTATTATTATTATTATTATTATTATTATTATTATTATTATTATTATTATTATTATTATTATTATTATTATTATTATTATTATTATTATTATTATTATTATTATTGTTATTATTATTATTATTATTTTCATTATTATTAATTGACTCTTAGTTTATCGCATTTGATGTTTTAGCTCCAACGTTTGAGCAAAAAAACCTGAGATCAGGTCAGTTGAGATTAGCTGTGAGATACAAACATTACCTGGGATCTTGCAAGGAAAAGTATGTGTAAGCTGCAGGTGTGTGTATGAGATTTTGAGCAAGAACAAAAATTATTTATTTTCTCTTCTTTACCCTGTGGATGATCCAAGCAGGATGGTGGTGGTTGGGGAATAGTACCAACTGTTTAACACCAGGGGGCTTAGACAAGTGTTCGAGGAATTTTTGGCTTCTGGTGGTTGTGTGCTTTGACTCGGCCGCCCCTTTACAATTGGGATTGCGGCCACTATGTATGTATGTTTATGTGTGTGTTTTTGTGTAAGATAGAGGATGTGTGAGTTATTTTTGTTGATGGTAGTAACGGTTTGCTCTGAAGTCTTCGAAAGCTTCAATTTGCTGCATTTCATATACGGTCTCTGTTAAAAGCACGTGGTGTCTACGTGGTTGTGATTGAGTTCCATCTCCCTTTCTGGCTGACAGATCTCTACTCACTTGTTAAATTATAAGTAAAGATATCAAAGAGTCTATAACATTCACATCTTATCACACAACACTGAATATGTGACGGTGTATGACTACAGAGAACACGTGACTGACGAACATAATTCTTTCTTACTTAACAGTATCAGCGTCAAAGTACTGTTGTATAATGGTTGTGTGTATCGTCACGTCGTTCTACAGCCTCGCCGTACAGATTGGGTGATAACTGCAAGCCCATGCACACACATGCACACACACACACAAACACATACTAATATACACACTGAAGTCCCTATTTCTCCCCCTTTTGCACGCATTTTGGAAAATTCTAGTTTTTCCTCTTTTTTTTCGGCGTTGTATCGCTCCAGATCAGATATGCCAAATTAATTTCTTAAAAGATAATCTACAACGATGCTTTGTAAGATGAACTGAAAGAAATAAACGAACAGATTAAGATACCCATATTAGAATTAGAAAAGCTGCAGTTAGGTTACGTTTGCACAACAGGGAGATGAAACAGCGGCCAGGCTTGCTGTCGAATTTTTATCATAAATACGGAACAAAAAGGCCTCAGTATCCAGTGCACTGTTTATAGCATTTCTCTGCAGCAAGCATTGTGGATGGACGACAAGCTGACCACAGCAGGTAATACGAATGGTAGACAATGTGGCTACAGCAGGCATTGCGACTAGATGATGACATGGTGGGAATAGCTGTAAATTAATTGGAAGGCACTGTGGATGCAGTAGGAAGTGTGAATAGATGATAGGGTGGCTGCAATAAGCAGTGGGCTTGGACAAGAACTTTCCTACATCATATAGTGTGGATGAACAACAAGGTAGCTGAAAGAAGTAGCTTGATTCTATGACAAGGCGTCTTCACCATGAAATGTGACTACGAGATAAAGGGGCTAGAGCAGGCGACGTGAGTGGACGACAAAGCGTCTACAGCAGCTAATGAAATTGTATGACAAGATGGGCTCAGTAGGCATAGTGATATCACGAAAATATGGTTGCATAAGGTAGTGAAAAGAGAAGATACGGTGCCTGTGCAACCTAAGTGACGAAATGACAAGATGAATGTGGAACTCTTTCAAATCAGTCAACAACGAGCTTGCAGCAGGCAGCAAGCAGAATGACAAATGTGGCATGCTGGAGAAAGTGGATGGTAAGCTAACTTTAGCTGTTATTGGGATTTCAATACATTGCAACAACAGGAATTACGAATCCTTCCTTTGTCCAGATCTACAAATATCCTGTGTTTGAACTTCTCCCCGACTATATATTTGGCATGGACTTGATGAGTTCTATAAATGTGATTCCACTAGGAGCTATTGTAACGCACAATAGCTGAAGTTGAAGTTAATTGGCTAAATCTGACAAGAGAGGACCGCTCCGGAGAATTTATGTCTCCGAGCTGGAGACGGAGAGTCTAGCACTAAAACGATTCAGAACTTCATCCTTAATTAGATTACCTTTGAACAGAAAATGAGAATATTGAAATCAGAGATATAGTAGAATCTCTCTCTCTACCTACAGACAGTGGAATGATCTATATGGGGGATTTTAACGCCAGACACCCCGCCCTTGGTGACTCATCTCCCACTCCCAATCGCGGTGGCAAGCCTCTGCTCGACTACATTCGCCGCTACCGCCTCACTCGCTGGGATACTGGTGGTGCCACACAGGCTCGTGGGGGTACTGTAGATCACATTCTCACAGCTGGCCTTGTGGTACCTAATATCTCCTGCTCCTCTATCCCTTCTCTCTTTTCTGACCATGTTGCCCTTAGCCTGAAATACTCCATACTTCAGACTCCAGCTACCCTCTCCCATCACCGCACCCGCATCTCTATCCCTCCCAAATACTGCCCCACTTATATTTCCTTTATCTCTCACCTCCTTCCCACTTTTGATCTCCTTTCTCCAGACAGCTTATGCAACTCACTGGTGGATTCTACACATGACTTCTACACGCATTATGTTCTCAGACCACACGTTCCACGTCACCCTGAGGCCCATTCCTGGACTCTGGATCAGCGTATTGCCCAGGCGGAAAGGATAGCTGTGGATGCTGGACTCTCCTTTCAAAGACAGCCCACCCCTGACCACCTGCACCAATATCAGTTGGCGAGGGATGATCTGGTTGCCCTGCAGAAGTGCGTGCACACGGAGGATTGGCAGAAATTTACGGATAGTATTAACCATCAGACTAGCGCTGGGACTATGTGGCATCTTATAAGGAAGGCTTTCAAGAAGAAACCCACCTGTGCTCTACACCACAGTCCACTTGAGTATGCTCAGGACCTCATTACTACCTGGTCAGCACAGTCACAAACTTGCAACCTTCCCGGGAACGTTCAAGAGGCACTCTCCACCCACCGCAGTGTTCGTAACCTCCGCCTAATGGGTGCAATACTGCAGACGGATGAAGAGGATGACATCCTATTCACAGAGGATGAACTACGACGTGCTCTTGCTAGGATTAAGGCTACTGCTCCTGGGGAGGATGGTCTTACATATCAAGTTCTCCGTCTTCTTCAGAAAGTTCCTGGTAACCCCCTACTGCAGCTCTTCAATCTTTGCTTTTGCTTGGGGCATGTGCCCTCTGCCTGGACCAGAAGCACTATTATTCCTCTACCAAAACCTGGAACCGACAAATTTAGGCCTATCTCCCTCACCTCCGGCTTCAGCAAAGTGTTTGAACGCATCCTTCTTGCCCAGCTCATGCACCGTCTACAGGATAAACTCTCCCCCAGTCTTTATGGTTTCCTCCCACAACGGAGCACACATCACTGCCTCGCTGAACTCTACACCCGTCTTTCTCCCACCAGTGTGGTCGCCTTCCTGGACCTCAAATCTGCCTTCGATATAGCCAACAGGGAAATTATTCTTGACCAGCTGGTGGACTTTGGAGTTCGGGGGAACATACTGAAATGGATACGGGGATATCTCTGCAACAGAACATCAAGTGTTCATTTTAAAGGGTCGTATAGCTCCTATGAACGGCTTGAACTAGGTACTCCTCAGGGGGGTGTGCTAATTCCTTTTCTATTCAATATCCTTATGCATCGTCTACTCTCCCTCCTTCCTGTCATCCCCGGTACTACAGTTACCTGCTATGCGGACGACATATGCATCCACACGACCTCAACTCACGACCTTCAGCACATGCTCCATGATTTTTACGTGTCTGCTACCTCCTGTGGCCTTATTATCTCCCCAGAAAAAAGCAGGATTTTTACTTCACGCAAATGCAGAGCACTGCCCGCATTTGCCATGGGTGGTAATGTCATCCCTCACTGCACACAGTACACGTATTTAGGTGCACCAGTCCGGATCAACCCAGCTATACCTGCACGTCAACGAATTCATCCCTTTGTGAAGAGCCTTCTTGACGTTCTGGAGCCCCGCTTTGCACCTGTCAAGTGGCTTGCCAACAATGCTGCAGGAGTCTCCATCCCAGTGGCGATGACCCTCTACATCCTACTACTTCGGTCAGTGGTTGATTATCTGTCTCCTGCCTTGTGTCAACTTCCTAGACCAGCTCTTGAACCACTTGAAAAGTTCCAGAAACGAGTCATGAGAGTTATCTTGGGATGTTCTCTCTCTACCCGTATTGTGAATATGCAGTTGGAGCTCAACTTGCCCCCTATTGTGGAGAGGATTTATGCCAATGTGTCCTATTTTACTGTTAAGTGTCTTCACTACCCCTTTCTTGCTCCGTACTTCTCTGCTGTCATGAGGACGTCCCTGGATCCAGACGCACCCAGGCTCCCACTTCGAGCAGGAGGTCATAACCTTATCAGGGTGGTGAGTGACATTCTCCGTGGCCTTGACATCGACCAGCCAGTGCAGGCGGCTGTCCCAGATTTACCACCCTGGCGTGTCCCCCTCCCCGCTGTCACATATACACCGACCTCGAAGGATGTCTATCCCACCTTGCAGAGACAGTTAGCTCTGGAGACTATCGCTGATGTGTCCACGTCTGTCCCTGCAGCACACCACGTCTATGTTGATGGTTCTGTGCAAGCAGATGGGAGGGCGGCATGTGCTGTGTTTTCCCCCACCATGGAGCCGCCTGTGCCGACTGATTCATGGATTGGCCGTAGATTACCCACCTCGTCGAGCTCCACCTACTGTGAACTGAATGCCATCTTGGATGCCGTGACTCTCCTTGTTCGACGACGAGTGAATGGGGTAATAATTTGTGACTCCCAATCGGCCCTACAAGCCCTATCCTCGCCAAGACCCATCTGTGGCCGTGCTGTGGGAGATATACTATGTCGCCTCGCGGCCGCTCGGGATGCTTCTCTTGTTGTGTCGTTTGTATGGACGCCATCTCACATTGGGCTGACTGGCAACGACACAGCGGATCGTCTTGCCAAGGCGGCCTGTATGCTGGATGGGCATGCTGTGGACGATGAGCCCTCCCTCCGATGCCTACGTAACATCATCTACTCAGCTGGGTTTGCCATGACGGTCCAGTGCAGGGACACGGAGAGGTCCAACAGTGTGTCCATACAGCACCATGATCACTTTCTTCACAGTTGCTACAAGTATCGCAAACGCGGGTTAATGGTGCGAAAAAACAATGTAGTTAGTGCTCGGCTCAGAATGGAGTATCGGCCTTTATGGCAGGTCTCCCAGACTCTAGATATGCCACAGTACACCTCCTGTAAATTATGCGACCGTCCTAATGCTATCACTCTTGACCACTATTGTCTTCAGTGCCCCACAGTGAGAGATGTTTTACCACGAGGTCAGAACTTAATACAGATCTGCTCATTTTTACTTAATGATGACAACCTTGATGTTATTCTTGCTCGTTATCCTCACTTTGGTGGCCATTAATTATATTGAATTATACATATAATTTCTGTATGTTGCTGTATAATTCTGTTTGTGCATTCTGCGTTTCTCTGAGCTTTACTTTTGTATATAATGTACTCTGTGCTGCCATACTGTGAGTTGTGTGTTAGTATGCAGCAATGTTTTATCAATGTGTACACCTCCCTGTAAACTATGTTCTATTCTTGGTTTTGTATCCATTTGAAGCATTATTTGTATGAACTCATGTAATGTCTGACTCCTTGGCGCAATAAATTAATAAAATAAAATAAAATAAAATAATCTCTCTCTCTCTCTCTCTCTCTCTCTCTCTCTCTCTCTCTCTCTCTCTCTCTCTCTCTCTCTCTCTCTCTCTCTCTCTCTCGTTTCTTTATGAATATACCAGTCTGATGTAACTTTTCCGCGTAGCTTTATTCAACACCTTTATATATATATATATATATATATATATATATATATATATATATATATATATATATATATATATATATATATATATATATATATATATATATATAAAGGTATATATATATATAAATGGTAGCGTGCGCGACTCTGTCTCGGCAGGTCGAGGGTTTGCGCCCCGTCACGGACTGAGGTTAGTAAGGGCATACACTCAGGGTAGCGATTACACATGCCAAAACAAGTCCTTCGCAAGAAGGCATCCGTCCTAGCCCTTAGTAGAAAAGGGAGTTCGAGACGTAAAATAATGTGCTTATTTGATATTTCATGCCCGAATGAGATTGGGAATTGAATTAAATGCTAAAATGAAGCCACGAGTGAGGTTGGGGAATCTATAATATGAACATAGTGGCATTCAGTTAGAATGCGTTCATTCCTAAGTATAGCAGATATAAGCTATAAGGTTGGATTCCTTTTAACCTTCTGTGGTGTAGTGGTAGCACCTTGACTTAGTAATCATAAGTCCTAGGTTTGAGTCCCGGTCGGGGTAAAAAATGATTCATGATTTCACATATGTAATGTGCTTATTTGATATTTCATGCCCGAATGAGATTGGGAATTGAATTAAATGCTAAAATGAAGCCACGAGTGAGGTTGGGGAATCTATAATATGAACATAGTGGCATTCAGTTAGAATGCGTTCATTCCTAAGTATAGCAGATATAAGCTATAAGGTTGGATTCCTTTTAACCTTCTGTGGTGTAGTGGTAGCACCTTGACTTAGTAATCATAAGTCCTAGGTTTGAGTCCCGGTCGGGGTAAAAAATGATTCATGTTTTCACATATGTAATGTGCTTATTTGATATTTCATGCCCGAATGAGATTGGGAATTGAATTAAATGCTAAAATGAAGCCACGAGT